>JBBYHM010000012.1:9063786-9080897 GCA_038381775.1 Adansonia rubrostipa
CCACCTTATGTCCATCACATTGGCAGCAAGTTGCTCCCTTATAGCCACTCTATAGCCATCAAGCTGACATCACTTTGTTCCCTTTGAGAAATAACCAAAAACACTTCCAAATTGGCTCTAAAATGCTAGTATAAAGAGACTAATTATATCTTAACTGAGAGATCTTTAGATTCCAACTTGTTTTAGCTTCCAAAAACACACTCACACATCAAGAAAACCAAATCCCGTGGCTCTTCACTGACCACCCAAAAACAACTTCGCTTTTCAAAATTGTCAAGATTAAAAACTCTTCTTTTATCAAAATGATTTGTCATCCATTGGGAAACTCCAACCCCGACCTTTCGAAGGGATACTCCAACCTCACTTTTCAAAATGGTTAAGATTTAAAAATCCTCCTTTGCCAAAATTATTTATTATCCATAGGGATACTCTAACCCTATCTTTCTGAAAGGATACTCCAACCCTATCTTTCAACTATAATTAATTTTTTTCCTCCTTCTCAGACTTTCATGAATGTGTCAAACAAATCTCGTTTAATTAAGAAACCTAGATGCATCTCGAAAATTATCGATTTGATTATTCCCAAATAATCGATGCCAATTGTGAGATAAATTCCAACAGTCCATTCTTTTTCTTTATTATTGCATTGAATGATCCATGTTATGTTACTTCATTAGTTGCCTTACTAACGTGATATCTTTGTGATGATTTTTTGCATTCATGTTTTCAAATCATTTTAAATAAAATTAAAGGTAATGTTTCGCGTAGGTATCTCTCCAGTGCCCAAAGTGGAACATTCCATTTTCAAAGTAAAAGTCAAAGGTCATTTTATTGAAAATTTTTATATTCCCCATCTCTTCAGGGCATATATGAAATTAAATCCTTTTCATCAAAACCTGGATTTGTATTTCTATAAGATTCATGCATTAAAAGAGGGTTATCTCAAAATAGTGACGAGATAAGATCGAAAGAATTGAAACCTAGATAAGACACAACTAGTAAGGTACCGATTTCGAGCGTCGCGAAGGGGTTCATACCTCATCATGTGTAACTAACTTTGGAACCCAAACGGTGAACCTTTGCACTACATAGACCACAGGATCGATGTTTTGAGTTTCATAACTCAAAACATGGGTTTCAATAGGGATCTGGTCATGCCTAGCCCGAAATAATCGATGGCGACTCTAAGTGTTGGCCACTTTGTGATGGTCATCCGAAACTAATAAGATGAGCGATTCATCTTATGGTCCCCTTCACTGTATCACAAGTCAAGAATCCGTACATTCTCGTTCTCATCACATGGCAAAAGAAAAGTCTCAGTCAAGAAGACATTTCCAAGTCAAAAAAATATTTTAAGTCGTACGCACCCATAGATCCGCGAGGATCCACCCCACGGCACATTGAAACAATAGGAATCTTAGGATTAGATTTAGATATATAACAGAGACAATCCTAGATATTCTATGGTTTTAGTTCTTAGAAGAAGAGATAAGCCACCATAATATTGAAGAAGCTAAAAAGATTTTGGAGAAGCTTGAAGATCAAAGTTTCGGCCAATCTTAGTTTTTTATTCCTTTTTATTGTTTTTATTTTTCTTGAATGATTTATGATGGTGAAACTCCTTAGTTTTATATTTTATAGATTTATTATGAATTATATTTATTTTTCTAGGGTTACAATAGAACTTAACATATAATTTGAATTATTTTATTTTCTTTTCTTGATTTAATAATATTTGAGTTGTTTGTTCAATCTTGTTCTTAATGCTTCTAATTGCTTGATCACCAATTAGATTGATTTAGTAACCTTAATGAACTTGGAAAATGAAATTTTGTGTTTAGACCTAGATTGAATGACATATGTTTCATACTCATTTATTAGCATGAATTGATCTGCATGTTAGATAGGAATATACGAGCATGCCATATGTAACCAAATTAGAGTCTAGGCTTAATGAGTTTCTTTTAATTCAATTTACATAGAAATATAGTAAATTAATTAAGAGAGATATTTTTATAATATTATCAGAAGATACTTATAAATAAATTAAAACTCTAGGTTAGCAACCCATTATCATTAGTCAAGTTAAGAGAGTAGGGTTTTATTCAAATGAAGTGTTGAGGGAAATTGTGATCCTAGGCTTTTATTATTTATTATTTGCTTTATTATTATTATTATTATTATTATTATTATTATTATTAGTTATAATTTTTAATCGTTTATTTGACTAAAATTAAGTTGTTTTAATTTTAGTACTTAATAAATTTAGTATCAATTCCTCATGGGATCGACACTCTACTTTATCACTATAGTACTTGCTGCGATACGTGCACTTGCGTGGTTAATTTCGACAACAGTAGGAAATGAAAAATTCTATATCATTATTGATGAAACTTGAGGTAAGTCTAAAAAAGTGCAAACAGAATAGGCTGCACGCTTTGGTACTTAATGAATGTCCATATGCATATTATATGCATTGTTATGCTTACAAGTTATTTAGAATTGGTTGTAGCATCTAGAGAAATAGTACATAGTTATGAGTTTTATACATAGTTGACTTTTATTATAAATATTGTCAGTGGTTCTTCTAAAAAGCATGACCAATTAAGCTGCCCAAGCAATTAGCATTGCAAATATAGTTACTAATGATGAACTTCAAACAGGTAAAAGAGCAACTCCAATAGGAACTTTATAGAAAGTCAAAGATACTCAATAGTGCTCTTAATTTCATTATATTTTTAGCTTGATGAAAATGTTTGATGCAACCTGCACTGTTATTGGTAATATTATTGATGGAGGGGCCAATTATTCTCACAGAAGTGATCCTTTTCTGCTAGTAAAATATTAGCATCATTTGAATTCATTTTCATATTATACTTGATATTTGAGATCGTTCGAGGCACTAATATTCTTTGTCAAGCAATACAATTCCTAACATAGACACAAGATATATCTTCGGCAGAGGTCAATTTTGTCAACTAGATGTAATTATGGAGCATAATTATCAAGTTGATATATTTTAATTTACGATAAATTCTCAATTACAAAAATTGAATTTTAAATTCAACTAGAAAACTATAGAATTTTTTAATTTTGAGCACGATTTTAGACCCCAATAACAATTACAAGTTATTCAACATTGATGATATTTATAGGTTAGCATGGAGTTTTTATTATTAGGATTTTATTAAGTAAGAAAGACTTTTCTTGAGATTGTAATTGAAGAATTAAATGTTTAGTATACCTTATCATCAAGGTTCTCAAGATATTACAACATTTTTTGAATTGTGCCAAAATTTAGCAAAAACAAAAAAGTCACAAAGTTGTTATTTGATTAATAATTAATTTATCTTGTTTTGACTCTTTTAGTCTCTACAGTAACTATAGAAAGAGCCTTTTCGGCAATGAAAATTATTAAGACAAAACTAAGAAACAAAAATTTCTTGCAAATAATTTTGTTGTTTATATGGAGAAAGACATTACTAATATTTTTAGTACATAGTTAATTATTGATGAATTTGAGTCCAAGAAGCATCGTTGAGCTTAGGTTTCCAAAATGGTTATTTTAAATTTTCTTTCCTTATTTTTTGTTTGCATGTCATATAAAATTATTAATAATTTAGAATCTTTTAATTGTTGGTTAAGCTTAACATATTAATTTTAAAAAGTTTTAGCTTTTTTATCTTTATATTTAAGCCCTATAAAAAAATTGGCTAACTCTACCCTTGGGCAAATGGGGATTTAGGAGCTCCAAAGCAAAAAAAAGAAACCAACATGTTTTAATCATGCTAATAATTTATGTTTAGGAACTAAACCTTTAAAGGTGAACTCAAAGGATTTACCAACCGACATCTTTATTTTGGGGGGAAGGATTCAAATTTAAAATAATACATGGAGATTGATTGCAAAGGATATGGATGATTTTATTTTTAAAATACTTAATGAAAGATTTTTATTGGATAATGTTGTGATAAAGAGCTTCGATATTTGACTAAAGGTCACAAAGGTAGTCAAAGATAGAATTATTGTTTATTACTAAAAGTTAATATTCCAATCAAGCATGTAAAATTTTTGCAACAAGAAAAAGGTATGTTTTTATTATATATATATATGTGTGTGTGTGTGTGTTTGTGTGTTTATATATATATATATATATATACTGTTTTGGAAGGTTAATAGAAGAGTTAAAAAAATTGAAAAGTTTTTCCAAATGCAAACTTTAGTTATATATATTATCTATGTACATATATAAAATGACATGAATTGATCTACTGCTCTAAAAATTTTCACTTATTATCTAATTATAAAATTAAATGGATAATAGGAAAATTTAATTGTTTATTGTCATGTCTTAGCTTTAAAAACAAATGTTGATTGCAATATTTCTATGAAAATTGGTGTAAATGGTGAATTTATGCAAAGAGTTGGTTGCAAGATTTGTTTTTATTATTTTAAATCATGATATCAAAATTAATATTGCAAATTATGTTGATCTATTTATTTGGTTCGATCTTTGTTGGTCATTAATGAATGAAAAGTTAAACTATTAACTTTTGTTTAATCCTGTGCCATATGATGGAGATAAAATAAAGTATGTGGAAGTAGAAAAGCTATTCCTTTCTTTTAATGTCATTTGGTAAATTACTTATTCTGGAATTTGATGATAATACTTTTATGATATATCTTATCTAAAATATTTAAGGAATATTTTGTTTCTCGTTCTTAGGAAGATGACTATAGGCTAATAAGTGAAAAGTTTATACGATAAAACTACTTTGTAAAAAATGATATTCAATTTTTGTGGGCCATAGTTTAGTCTCCAAAATATTCAAACTCAAGCAACAAAACATCTCAAGAACTTGGCTCAAGCTTTTGGCTTTCGTACAATGAATGAATCCCTGCTTTTGGCTTTCGTGCAATGAATGAATCCCATAAAAAAAGAAATTAATTAAGAAACTGTCGAATTCGAAATTGATCATAAACCACACTGGTGTAGTGTTTTTGAGAAATATTAAGAAGTTGGCTAACTCAAGGACTTACTTTGTAGTAATTAACGAGTTACTAGTTAAAACCGTAAGGGACATATGGTTAAATAGGCTTACACAAAGCCAAAGCCATTAAGCTAAGCTAACAAACTCAATCAGTATTTGTGTTTAGCCAAAGCAATACAAGCTCAAGAGCCGTCATTATTAATTTTATAGCATTTGTAAAAGAAATATGGATGAGCATGGTATATGAAATTAATGAAGATGCTTTTATATCATCCCTTGATTAATGCTTTTAATATTGATGGTTATTTTATGTGACCATGCTTGAGTGATATATGAAATATGAGTAAACTCATTAAAAGTTGAGTTATTTGAAAAATCATCACTTAAACGGCTTATGAGTATGAAAATTTTAAAATAACAAGTTGAAAACTATTTGACCCATTTGGGTGGAGGAAAAAGTTTTAGTTATAAGCCACAAAATTACTAATAATGTCTAGACTAAAAGTTGCATATAAGTATGATACTATAAAGTTATTTGATAAGCATGTTGATTGTCCTCTAATATGACTATATTCTAAAATGATATACAAGACACCCTTATGTGCACATATGGATTGTTGACTAAAAGTTATGCTTTTTGAGTATGTATACAAAATAAGTTTAAAGTCATCTGTTATCTATGATAAATAGCTATGAAAAAATAGTAACAAATTATTTTGTTTTACCAAGAGATTTGAAGCCTCCTTACAATTATTTACTTAGTTGAAAAGAATGATATAATAAGTGGTTTACACATTAAGTGATAATGAAGTTACTTTCCTATGATATCAAGAAACAAATAAAGTGGACAAATGTAAAAACCATTATAACAAAATAGATAAAGTGATCATTATGAATATTATAAGACAAATAATTTGTAATTGTATAAATGATATCCTTAATGGTGGAAATATTATTAAAAAGCATTCTTTACCAAAAAAATGCATATCAATAAATAATGGGGATGTTAGTCTTGTGAATTGTTAAGATAAAAATATATATAGAAGTTTCACCATGTAGTTAGAAAAATTAACATAATTATGTTGGAAACTTGGGGATAAGGTTCAAGCTTATAATATTAGTCATTATAAAAAGTCGATTAAACCCTTAAAATAGCATCAAGTCTTGAGTTTAATGAGACGAAATACATCATTTGAATGTGGTTGCTAGCATTATAATATTATATAACATATCATCCTAAGTAAAGTGCTCGGCATCGGTAAGATAAAGGAATAACGAGTAAATACACTTATAATAGCCCATAATATATATATGTTAGACTGTTATAATTACGGGAACACTATCAATGAATCTACTTATGTCAATTTGAAAGGTAGCTGCTGTAGGAGTTCAATGACTCAGCTTTAATAGCATTCATGAAAATAGTACATAGACACGTGACCATAATAGTGTCTTAAAATACTATGCATTAACTAGTGTTAAAATTTTTAAGTGAGATGCATTTGATTAATAAAATGAAATAGCTAGTTTAAAGCGTAGTCTACTATGCAATTTTAGTTAACTTTAATATATTTTTACTAAGTGAAGATTCAATTATAAAATATTTTCATTTATGCAATTGATTTAGAAAATTATCAAAATCTGTTTTATTTTGAAAATGATAGGAGATTTTTGGAATATTTTTAAAATAGTGTCAAAGGTTATGTCTTTAACTTATGTCTCTTAATTATGTTGTGTCTCTTAGTTGTTTACCACGTGCTATGATTGTCTAAATAGACATTTATTTTGACATTTATATTTGTTCAAAGACATCTATTTGCTTATAAATAAACTCCTTTAACTTTGGAAGATATATAACAAGCACAGAAATTCTTTATGGAATTTTGATAATTTTTCTATGAACAGCTTGTTGCATAATATATTGATTAGTCAAAGCCAAACACTTTTAGTTATTGGGTTTCATTGTATTTTTGAAGTTTATATATTGATAACTCTTTTGTAAACCAATTAATGGGTCAAGATGATTAAAACCTTAGAGAAAATGGTAGTATTGCACGTCTTGAAATCTTCACTAATTTCTCAAATTTTCTTAATTCCATGTACTAACAATGCGTGCTCCAATGCTCATGTCAGTCTCACTTTAGGTTATAACTTACGAAAATAAAGTGACTCAAAATAAATAACTTCGGGACAAAGAACAAATCTAGTTAAGAATTGACTCGACAAGACAAAATAGTTAGGAGTTGATGCCCTTATTCTAATTCAACTAAAAAAAAGCCCATTTATAAGCTGATGAACGACTCTAATTGACCATGTGTCATCATCTTATGTAAGAAGCAAGTTGAGTAGGACGTTCCGCGCTGAAGCCAAGCTCAGCCTGAGTGACATAGTTGATTAGTGTCTTGATGGTGCTGGACAGGGCGAATTGGGATACCGATGAGTTATGATGAGTTTGGCATTGGCAGATCTTCTAGGGGGCACGGGTGGTCATCACTCCTCAAATATTTTATAAACTTCGTATGTGTAATACATAAGACATCAAAGGATTAAATAAGGACAAAAAATTTTGTCAACTTCATATATATATATATATATATATATATATATATATAATGCATCATAAGACATTTAAAGGTTTTGTCTACTACTCACAATTCTCATTAAAAGACTATAAATAAAATAGTGTTTAAGTTGACCCACTACTATTCATTTATATATTAATTTTTTGAATATGAATGAATTAAAATTATATAAATTTAAGTATATACAATGTAACAAATAAAATATACTTTGACCATCTCAAAATTTTAATCGAAGATTAGTTGATCTAGTAGCGAGTCCTCCCTGACAGAATGCCACATATATATAATGGAGAAACCTTTTAAGTTGTATATCCACATTTCGGCAAATCTTAAATGGAAATCTGAATGGAAAATCGTGTACACAGAAACAAAAGCAAAAAAATGTTCAATCATGAAGTTGGCAATCTATTCGTTGCAGATACAGCATTTGGTAGCTGAGATCATCAGTCACATTGTAATTCTGTTTCTTCCATTTTTCCCATTATAGAGATGCTATTGGGATGAGGAATTTCCTCAAAGGATCTAACGGATGGATAGCCAAGCAGCCCATTTGGGCCTCTTTATAAATAAAACAAGCTTCCTGTATTCAAAACCAAACTAGCTCTCTCTGCTAAGTGAAATGTCACGGCTGGAAATCCAATGAGATCTTGGTTTACACTTCTACTGTAACGCATGAACTAGGGTTACACACAACTCGTTCCAAGGACACATGTAGAATGTTGCAAATATTGCTGCATAGTTCACGGTACTCAACTTACGGTAAATAACCCAACTCAGCTCCAGAATCGATTATCACTCTCCACCATCACCTGCCGGAGTCCTTTCAAACACCGAGGGGTTTATATTAAGAATTAAATCCACTTTTCTTTCAGCTTCAAGGCCTTAGATAGCGAAAGCTATTATATGTTTCCAAAGGTGTTGAATAACCTTCAATGCTTGCCCCATCACCAACAACAGCTAACTTATTCAATAGGAAAACTTGTTTCCCAGCTTGGTGACTACAGATGATGAATTTCCAAGTCCAAAAAATCCCACTCAATTGCCCTCGTCGAACGTTTCCAAGGTAAATTGTTTGGTTGCAAGAGCAAGAACTCCTTCAGTTACAAACTGGTTTACATATGTACCGAAAATTTGCACGGATTTGAAGTATTGCAACTTTTGCTAGGCAAATAATTATAGTATGAAGCATTATTTCAAGACGTATGTGCAAATGAGAGGACATGGAAAAATCGAAACAGTTAATGGTGGTGCTAGGCTTTCATGCAACCCAATGAGCCTTACTGCCAGTGTCCACAGCAAGCTGGGTAACAGGTGGCTGGGCTATTGAAAATCTTACGAGAAACGAGCTGAGTATTAGTATCAAGATGGGCTTGAATATCGTTTCAATCGGCTAAACTTATCTTAGAAACTTATCTTAAATTTTAAGATGTTCATATATTCATCTTGTTTATATGAATTTTCATTTTATAATATTTTAATATTTTTTTATATTTTTTCACATTATGCTCGTATCAGTATCATACCTAAAATTGTTGCCCCTCCACCTTTTTAGTGGTTGATTAAAATCATTCCTCATTCAACTAAAACTTAACCTATATTTTCACCATTCTTTATAATGAATCAAAGAAAATAACAAAACTTTCACCATTAATAAGTACATATGATGCGTAACAGAGACCAGTGACCAATGCACACTTTTTTGCTAGGGACACGGACTTTAAAAATTAAGCCTCATATTTCCATAAAAGGATGCAACAGTGCTGTTTTCAACTTTTACAGAAAAAATATATATATATATATATATACACACACATATATATATATATATATATACAGATGAACCCTCCAATACTCTTTCACTTATATAACAATGTATTGATGCTATAAATGGGGGTAATCGGCAAGAAAATACCCATCTGGAAGGACGCAACGCTAACAACCGGTCAGCCTCCAGCCGCATCCAAGTCATCATCCTAACTGCTCTTCCAGTTTGCCTCCAGCCTTGCACTCAAGAATTGTGGTTGGGAAACATGGGCATTTACAAGTGTATAATCCATATGTGAAACTGAGATGGAGTGAAGGGATCATGAAATAACCATCAATCCGGCCAAAGAATTCAGAGTCAAAAATCAAGCAGCATCATCAATTTATCTAGGGTTTCAGGATTGAATTTCCTTGCAAATAGGTAACACGGACGTCTGATACCATTCCATAGGCATGGTTGTACCTGCTTTTCACTCTACGAAAAGCCCAGAGAAAAAAAATAAAAAAAGAAAACAAAAAGGAAAACTACGTTCAGAATCTAGTAATTTTATCAACTCATGAAGACATGAGAGAATGCATTCGAAATGTATACCTTTGCATCACTTGTTACATGGACACTCGAGTCAATTGACTGCAAAAACATAATGCAAAATTTGTCAGAACTAAATTCATCATTATGGGTAACCCCAATCTACTACAAGATTCCCAGATGACAAACCATGCAAGATTATCACAAAGAAACCACACATTCTCAGTGTAATCATAGTTGTCGAGTATAGCCATTTTTTTCCTTATCTAACAAAAGATGAAGGTATGTTTTCCTAATGAAAACACTACGTCAAACTCATTAGCATTGAGAACAAAGTGGCGAGTGGTTATTGCAATGGGATTACTTAAAAACAAAGAGACAAGCAAATGTACCGTAATATTCTTCAGAAGCTCATCTGTAACATCCTGAGCCCTGTATGATTTAGGGTGCCACTTTCTCTCAGACCAGTCAACATGCGTTACTGACCAGTTGGCAATACCACTAGGATCAATCATCTTAGGGCACACAAATGAAAACACATCAGTAGAAGCTAAAGTGAGAAGTAGGAAACATTATCCAGAGTAAGATTCTCACATGGAAAAAGGTCGGCAAGTAATGCTCATCAGCAATGCAATTTTTGCCATCCAAACCTGGCTGTAATAACCAAGAACATGAATGACTGGGTCAGCATTTCAAACTTCTAACCAACAGACTAAATGGCTTTTAATAGATTAATTAGCAGATAATTATATCCTAATAGATATCATCTCCATGATGAAAGTTGGTCATTTCATATGTAAGAAACAATTTCTGCTCTTGTTATGCAGCAAAAGGAACTAAAGGAAGCCAGAAAAATTACCAGCCCCAAACCTAAAACAGTCTAGTTTAAGAAGAAAATATCGTCCACCCTGATTTCAAATTTATATAAATCCACAGAATTCCTAAAAAGTAACTTTACTTTCAAAGTTAATTTTATGTAGCTCACAGGCAAGTCATAAACATCTAGAAATGTTGTCTTAGAGCTAACAATAACAGGTAAGCTAGAAAAAGACACAGATAAACATTGATCATGCAAATTTAGACCAGTCTAACTAACAGGTAATAGTGAGCATACAGAAACGTCTATTATACTCTTCAAAAAGTTCTACTTATTTTTATCGAACGATATCCATCAATATAATCAAAAAAAAAAAAAAAAGAAACACCATTCAGCTTTTATCTTGATTGACAAACAAGAGGCATTGAATTAAAAGGGGCAATGGAGTCAAGAGGGGCAAGAACGAGAGACCAGGAAAGTCAAAATCAAGTTTACCTGACTTTTGATGCTATATGTTAAGAAATATATAATGCTTTTGATAAACCAGAGTTGTTAGAGCTACTTTTGGCATCATGCGCCAAAAAAGTTCACTGAAGGCAAACTCAAACTAATATATTCTTCATATGTTTCAATATTATTTTTGAAGTGATGAATATATTAAAAATCATTTAAAATTGACACTAATAAAAGTGAGCCAATTATCTCATCCATGAATTGAAGAGGGTTCGTGTAAATTCAAAACAAAACAGATTACAGTAAATCAAACTACATTTTACAATCAAATTTACCTTGCAGTAATCCCGAAACCTCGAGTAGTAAAGACTGTCAGTCAGAACTATCAGAGCATGCTGCCGCCTCATTGAGAACCACTGCACAAAATTCACTCATTTAAACTTGCTGCAATAAGACACTATATAAGTTTGCTTAATGAGGTGTGGTTAATGCTGATATATTTCTTTGTAGCTGGAGGGGACTTAAACAAATTCAGGTAAAGAAAAAAACAAATTCAGGTAAAGAAAAACACTTAACAGTCAAAATGAAAAGGAAACACAAATGTATCAACCATGGTGATCAAATTTGACAAAATACAGGGCACAAACAGTGACCTATGGCCTCTATATTGTTATAAACAGTGTTGATTGTGGTAAAGTTGATTCACACGTTCCAGCACAAATTTACCATTCAGTTTGATCTATTATAATGCATATTTATCTAAACAATAATAGTCTGCATATCATACCAATTAAGACATACCTGTGCACCCTTTCTAAAGTCTTTCTTTTCTACTTCAGGTAACATGCGCTCTGAATACCTGCCACTTCCATGCGGTCCAGGATCATAAAAGCTGACAAACAAGGGGAGTACATGTCAAACAAGGGAAAATGGTGCAAGAAGTCCAAATGTGTGTGTGCAATAATACTATAAGATATAACTTACCAGTCAACAAAACTCATATTAGCATGCATCAGATAGTTGTAGACATAGTCAAAATTGTGCAACGGAACACAACTGCAATGTCAAGATCAATGCTTCAGATTCTGATAATATTGTAAGTCAAAAAAAAAAAAAAATCCTTCGAGGGTGTACGTAAGACAAACTATACTTACCTCTCAGAAAGTAACACAAAATGTTGGTTATCAGGATCTTTTAGAGCATGTGCCAATAATCGTCTCTCCGCATCAACCATAGATATTTTTCCCCATACAACCTGCAAATTCAGCAAATCCAAAGTTACTAGCTCATCAAATTATGGACTACATTAACACTACTAAATATGATAGCAATGTATCAGAATGTCACAATCAGTTCAACAACACAACAGACAATAAGAAAAAAAATCATGCCAATGAATAAATTGATAAATAACCATACAAGAATTGTTGTAATAACCTTTTATCAGATAACAAAGTTTGACCACAAATTTGATATTCAAATTAGAAAACATGCACACGCCTAACAGCTAAAAAAAAAAAAATTATCTGGTAGTAGTTGGATGTTAAATGAGGCTGAAGTATATAACCAGTAACAATTTTTAACATGATACTCAAATGGCATGGTAGACGCTATAATCCCATCTTTGGGTTTGCATCCCGAGAGAATTTCCCAAACTACAAATAAAGTTGGACTGTAACTTATGACAGACCTTATAAAGCAGAAATATGAACAAACACAGACTCCTGACATTGCAGACAAGGATACAAGGCAGTCTTCAGATTACCCTCTGATACACTGAAATAAAGTAGTTCACATCATGTTTTCCAATGGAGCCATTTCCAAGTCCAGGGTGGATGAATTACTGCTTATTTTTCTAATGAACTAGTAAAATCAGAAAACAAGGCATGTGCTTCCAAAATGCAGAAGAATGGAAAAACCAATATAGCAAGATATAAGATCAAAGGAGGGGGAGAGAGAGAGAGAGAGAGAGAGAGAGAAATAGCACCCCACCAGCAGATTTAATTTAATAAACCTACCTCATCACTGCGAATTTCCCGGTTAAGAAAGTAGCGGCTCACATGCAACGGTTTTGCTTTCGATGCATGGACATAAATAGAAAATTTTCCCTCATGCCCCTGCCAGGAAAATTAGCGAACTTGGATAAAGATACAGAGTACATAACATCTCAAAAGTAACTAAAGCCATAAATGTGGGAAAGACAAAAAGCAAAGATTATTTCCTTTCTGCAGGAATTCAACAGAAACAGTAAGAGCTAAGCAGAGACGATCAAACATAACTAAAAAGTTACTTATATGACTCTAATTTATATTAGATAATACCCTAACGAAAAAACCAGTAAAGTGACCAACCTGAATGACTTAATTTGGACTAACAGAAGAGACAAATGTACCATTTGATTCATAACTAGGCTTCATACAGCCAACAGCTTTTTATGTCAACCTACAAAACACTCCATGTTGCCTACACCAAAAATTGTAGGTATTATAAATTTCTAATTATTTCGAATAGACTGTCTATTATAGCATTAAAAACTTCTGTCCTTCATCAAACTCAACTGATTCTGATAAATCTAATGTATAACCTGAAATGGTACTTAATTCCCATATTGAGGTTATAAATCAAAAATATCGGCACTCTCTTCAGATAATGATCATAAATTCACAAATCCATCATGCAAAGCTGCATTCTTGTGCAGCATGAAAACCGCCTATGTCAAAAATTTTGCTCTTATATATCAAAATCTTGACAAGCATTATGAAAATGTCCCCTGTCCATTTCCACATAGGATCCAGTCATATGGTTGTCCGTGTCTACCCCATTATTCAAAGCATCAGATGTGAGAAAGCTCCAGATGCGAATACCATTATTTCCAGGCTAAACCAAGACATCTCCAGCAAAAGTTTTGAAAAGCATAATAATAAAAAAAATAAAAATAAAAATTCTGAAGGATTCAAACTATCTAAGAGCTTCAGTTTAAGTAGTTAGACTACTCCAAAACACAAAACCATCTTCTCCCTCCATTACCTAATGATATAGATATAAATGGCACCTTTATTACCCAAGCTCCTGGCTTCAACCCCTATTAACCGTATGGTCCAGGCCCAAAATCTGTAGCAAGTTTTCCCACATGCCATAAATGAACATGTTTCGGCTATGTTCTACATTTCTCCCATAAAACCTCACTGCTCATAAAAGTTCTTCTCAACCAAAAAATTTGCCAGTTTTGTCTCTATACCAACAAAGATGAATCAATAAATAAACAAAAACAAATTACTTTAGGAGAAAAAAATATAACCCAAACCAGGCAGGGCACTTAAGCCCTGAACACAAAAAACTGTGATTTCTTTCTCAGCAAAAATCTTTTACAAGGTAGATTTTGTATATGATCCATCCAACTTTGTCAAAGAGAACCAAACACTGAAGGAATTTCTTTCCAATATATCAGTTCATGAAAGCCAAGTTAGGATAATAATCATGATATTAAATGGAATAATAAAATATCCATGAAGCATAAGAAGACATTACATTATAGAACAGAAAAACTAACTAGCAGCCTAAAAATAAATAGCTTACATTGAGGAACATATCCCAAAGCTTCTCGAAAGGCAGTGAACTTGGAGTTAAGAACATGAATGCAATTTTAGAACTTTTAGGTTTGACAGGAGGTGCATTCAAAATTTCCCTAAACACAACCCGTGATGCTATCTCCTGAAGAGTTAATTCTTTTGCAGGAGCAGGAGGAAGCCAAACACTAACGGCCTTGCAACCTTTAGAAAAAAATACGTAACAAGCAGCGTTGCCGTGTGGTGGATAGATATAAGCACAAAGTAGAAAAAGGCTGACTATTGAGACCAATAAAATAATCCATATTGGCCTCCTCAAAGGAGGGCGATTGCGAGAGCCAGGCAAGACCTGCATATCACCCATGCTGCCTAGTAGCCACGCCAGTGCTCCCTTCATCACAGCTTTACATTCATGTATTTCTCTTTTGTTTCCAGTTTACTCTCAAAATAATGTACTAGTATTCCACAACCAGCAACAGATTCTTCAGTTGATCAATGTTATGTGATCTGAGAAAGGAAACCATAAGCTGAAACCATTAGCAATACTTAGTTTCTGACACAAGTATCCTTAACACGTGAGAGACCAAAAAGCAAAATTTGGTCCAAAGCGTCAGCTCTAAGACCAAGTGCAACAAACGTGATCAAATCCTAAACCTTAAAACTTCGGGACATTGAATTATAGATAAAAAATAATCTCCAAAAATATTAAATAAAAATAAAAGCCCACAAACTCATCCTCATGTTCTATAATTTCAAAATAAATAAAACCAGAATACAAAATTTACCTAGGCAACAAACGGCTCAAAAGCAACAGTTTTTCAACTTATGCGAAACAGATATAGCATGAATTGAAGAAATAAAAGCAAAGTTCTTTATTTGCTAAGTATTAAAACCAAACACATCTTGTTTCAACAATTTCTATCAAAAATTAGGAGAAACTGCGATAAAAAAAAAAAGAAAGTGAACCCAAATCGAACTCGCGGGTACAAACTACCAAAAACCTAAGAATCAGTCCAATACAACAAAAGAAAAATAAAACAATTTCCACACTAAAAATAATCCTAAAGAATGAAACAAGCTTAAAAAACCACTAAAACGAGGCAGCAACTGAAAGAAAACGAGAAGCAAGTTACCTGAATAATAAAGCTGACTGAAGAAAATGAAAGACACCTTAAAGTCTCCCGATTTCGAAAAAGTTATCACGATCGGGGAGGGCCAGCAGAGCATGAAAAAGTAAACAGAGAAAGAGGTTTATATTGGCTTTACTTATATAGATATATAAAGAAACGATTAATATCCGAAAAATGGGTTTTTATTCTATAGAGGATTTGTTTCTGTGTTTGTTTCTGGATTCTTTGGTTTTCTTTTGGGCTTTACTATTATTTCTTTTTTTATTTCCTGTACTGCTGTTTGACAAGAGGGAGACTGGGAGAGGGAGCGGGAGCGGGAGCGGGAGAGTCGAAGCAGCAGCAGCAGCAGCAGCCGCAGTTAGCAGGCGGGTTGAAATATTATTTTACCTAAATAATCTCAATACGTGTGCTGTATTAAAACTTAAAAGAGAATATTGGCTTAGAAGTCAAATGAACATTAACTTAATTAATTAAATTGTTTAAAATTAAAAAATATATATTAATAAATTATATGAATTGAAGAGTAATTATATATTTTTTATAAAAAAATTATCTATTAATCAATTTTTTAAATATAATTTTTTTTTTTACATTTTTATCTACCTGTAATATACTTATTATAAAACTTTTAATCTTTACTAATATAAGATATTTATTGAATTCAGTGTCACTAATCATATGATATAAATTTAGTTGATAAATTTACTAAATTATCTAAAATAAATAATATAAAACTAATAAAACAAAAAATTTTAGTAAATTCACAAAAAAAAAAAAAAACCCAAATTTCAAAAGAAAATCACATTTTAAAAAAAGCTCCTAAAAACCATTTTATTTTCACTTACAGCCACGTTTTACTCACCTACAAATGGTTCATTTTTCACCATTTTTTCCCACTTTCAACTTCTTTTTGTTTTTGTTTTTATTAACTACTCGTATAATTAATTATCTACATAGTGGTTATGCCATTAATGTTTCAATTTAAATGACACAAATTTAATTAATAAAATTAATTAAAAATTAAATTGAAATAATAATAAAATATGTAATTATGGATATTTATGATTTTTAAACGCTCAAATTATCAATAAACTTTTTCCTACACAACTTTTTTAAGTATTTTTTTATCATATAATGAAACCAAAATCTATTGAATTATAATGCCATTGTTCTTCCAAACGCACAAAATAATACAAAGCCGGCGATTTAATTTAATTATTGTTTGGTTTTGTTTAGTGACGCAAATTACAACAAATTGAAGGACAAATTGGTTCTCATT
>JBBYHM010000012.1:9110516-9122733 GCA_038381775.1 Adansonia rubrostipa
ATTCAGGCCGATTGTTATTTATTAATAAATTAATATTTTATCTCACTAATGAATAAATAAATTTAAATTTATTTTTTAAAAAATAAATATAAATAATTTTGTTTATTAATAAATGATGTTGTATAATTCATTGATAATATATAAATTTATACTATGATAATGTATATTAAATATAAAATCATACAATTTATGTGTAAATTCAACAAAGTCATACATGAACGGTTTCCATTAAGCAATTTTTTGGGTAATGATTGTTTTTAGTGTTACTAAGGGAATAAAATTTTAAGAAATAAATTAATCAAATAGCATTTAAACATTTAGCTTGATTAACTGGTGCATGCTTTCTATACTTGATAAGTTGATTCGAAAAATTCAATGACAATTTTTTTAAACATTCCAAATTTGTCTATTTTAATCCATTATTATTAAATTATGAGAAAATTTATGACCTCAATATCATCTGAACATCGATGTTAGAGGTGTTCATGGGTCGGGGTGGCCTAAGTATAGTATCAAAACTATTCATGCTTGTCTAAGCAGCGGTTGCTTCCAAATATGGGATCTTAAATTCTGCTCAAGCTCACCTATATTTTTAAATTAGTAGTTTGGTCCCATTTAGACCCACCAATATCATATTTTTTATAATTTTTTAAATAATATATTTGTTAAAAAATTAATCTTTGATAACTTAATAATTTTATTTTATTAAGCTTTAAAATGTATATACCATATTTTCTAATGTTAACTCTAGAATATTATATGTAGTTATTCTTTATATGATATAAATTATATGATATATAATATGAAAATAATATAAATTATATAATTGAAAAATGAGTTGAACCGAGCTTGGGCCTTGAATGTTAGAACTAGAACCTAACCTGTTTTATAAATGGGTGTAATTTTTTTACCTTAGCCCATTTCTAAAATTTGGTATTTTTATTCAAACTTTCACAAATATTTAAAGAACCTTTGAACTTAGACGAATTACCTAACCCATGAACACTTCTCCTTCATGTCCATGCATTCACAGAAAAAAAATGTGTTGTGATTTGGTATCTTAGCTTAGAATTTATATCATATTTTGAGTCTATAAATTTAAAATATTTTAAAAAAGTTGTAGGTCAAAAAATTAAATTTGAAATATTAAAAAAATAAAATACTTCATGAAGATTTGATAATTTCACTTAGTTTTGACCAAAAAGAAAATCTTATATTAAATAAGTAGAATGTACTTTTATCCACTAAAAATAATTTACATTTTAAATGGAGTTTTGAGTAAAATATTCCCTCTTTTAATTCAGTTAATCACTTTAAAAGAGATCATATTCCACTTTCATAATTTATTTCCCATTAGTTCACTTTCGTAATTGAGTTTTAAAATTGATCTATTGTAAAACATAAACAAACAAATAAATGGAGGAAGGTAGTTAATATCGATATATCATTTTTATTTCGCTATTGGTACATAATGATATTATTATATTTTAGTGTATTATTTTAGTTTTATCGAATTTTAAATATTTTTAATTTATATATATAAAATATTTTTAAATATGAAAAAAATAAAATTAAATAAATTTTATATGTCAAATATTTATCAATTATATATAATGTTTTAAAAAACTTCATCAAATATGAGAAGATCAATATCAGTCAGGTAGTAAATTTAAATTTTTTAATGATTATTAAATTTAGGAGTAATTATATCTAATAATTATTAAATTTACGAGTAATTATGTCTAATAATTATTAAATTTACGAGTAATTATGTTTAATATTTATTAAATTTAATATCAATATCAATTTAATTTTTTTTACAAGTTTACATTATGTACCGATCGATATAACTATTTTTAATATGTCTGATCAAAATAAATTAATACTGATTAATACCTACTAATATGATCGATGTAAATCGAAATCAAAATCGAACATTGCTAGCAATATTATACTTCGAAATTGGTAAGTATGGATTAGTATGATCGGCATTCGTATGAAACCAATAACCTTGAAATAAATACAAACAACCAAAAAAATCTGTTGCCTTCCACTTCTCATGAGCTCACAAAAAAGTGTGCACGCATTATTAGTAGTTTATTTGTGTGTGTGTGTGTATATATATATATATATATATATGTGATTCTGGGATTTGACTTTTTAAGGATTAGTTTATGTAAACGATATATATATGATTCTGGGATTTCACTTTTTAAGGATTAGTTTATGTAGACTGTTTTATGATTGGTAGCTTCTTGACTAAACAAAGCTAGCTTCTTGATTATAAACAAATCCTGTGCACATTGGGCCATTGCCTGTTAAGGAATCTCTCTCTATATTTACAGCTAATCTAACTTTTAATTTGGGATTGGGACAGCCAGCTCTTCATGTATTCCTATAATCCTTTTTTTTTTTAAACAAATCTAACTATCAAAACAGAAAGAAAAAAAAAAGGTTGTGTGAGTGTGCTGGATGGACAGCCGACCCTTCTTACACTCTTACAACTTTTATTTTGGCCACAACTAATCCAACTTCGGTCCCTCAAAATGCAATGAGTAATTAAACTCATAAAAGAAAATCAATTAATTATCAAAAATACATTAACAGTATGTTTGACAGCAAAGAAAAAAATAATAAAAAAATTTATTCATGTCCAAGCTGGCAGTTAAGTAATTTAATAGCGTTGAGAAGGGCATTTATGTTTTCCTCCAAACAAACAAACAAAACAACGAAAAACAATTAAACTCGTACAAACGCCTTTTCAAAAGCCCAAACCGAAAAAACCACCTCTTCTTTTCCTTCCCCCCACCCCTGCTCCGTCACTGTCCACCCCTCTCTCTCTCTCTCTCCCTCTTTCAATCTATATATACAGTTTATATAAATATATACTTTTACTTACCCACGTACTTTTTTACTAAAAAAAAAAAGAAGAAGATTCTGGAAATTATGGATTCGCCGACGTCGGCAGGGGATTCGTCGACGGCACGGATCATTGTGGCTCGTTCCTCCATGATGGACTCGATAAGATCTCACGGTTTGTCCGGTTTATCCTGTGTTAGGATCGATAAGGAAGAGCTCAGACGAAGGGTTTTGATGCCTCAGTATCTACGCCTTGCGATGCATGATTCCATTAGGAAAAAGGACGTCGACGGCGGTGACCAGCATTTCCTTTTAAGTAGCTCCGACGATGTCCCCTGTCCTGAATCCCCCATTGTCGTTTTTATTAACTCACATAGCGGCGGACGCAATGGCCTCTTCCTTAAAGAGCGTCTCCAGCAATTAATCAGCGAAGAACAGGCATCACTTCTTTTTTTTCTTGTTTCTTTTTTTTCTTTTATCATTTTTACGGTTTCGAAAGACTTATTTGAATACATATATATATATATATATATATATATATAAAGAACTTTTAATATTGAAATGTAGGTATTTGACCTTCAAGATGTGAAACCGCATGAATTTGTACGGTATGGGCTGGCTTGCCTTGAGAAGTGGGCTAACAACGGAGACTTTTGTGCAAAAGAGATACGGCAGAATATTAGAGTTGTGGTATGTTTCTACGAGTTTTTTACACCTTGTAAATTTATCTTTTCCTTGTACTGTTTTATCATTATGTTTCTTTAGAATGCTCCGATTGGGATAACCTTTTTTCCCCCCTGAATAAAGTACGTGATTTTACTTTTATAAATAACGGCTGTGTTAAAATTGGTATTATATACTTGTATTTAATTCACTGGTTTAACGTTAATCAAGTAAGATTTTCCTTTTCCTTTTTTTTTTTAAGCGAGATTCTAGATAGTGAAAAACGAATAGCAAAAGTAATTAACGAATCGAACATGCCAAGCTGATCTAGTAAGACTCTGTATAAATGAGCAGGTTGCTGGAGGAGATGGAACTGTTGGTTGGGTTCTTGGATGTCTTGGAGAACTTCATCAAAAGGGTCGGGAGCCAGTTCCTCCTGTAGCTATTGTTCCACTTGGTACAGGCAATGACTTGTCTAGAAGTTTTGGTTGGGTATGATATCTCTTTCAGTGTTAATTTTGATGTTGTCAACTTTTTGCTTTCTTGTTTTCTTGATTCATGCTCTGAATGTCCACTGCAGGGAGGTTCATTTCCTTTTGCCTGGAAATCAGCTATTAAAAGAACTTTGCACAGAGCTACTACTGGTCCAATCTCCCACCTAGATAGGTAAGCATACATTTATTACTTGATGATTACTACCATGTTTTGCTTCTGCGGCATACTACTGCCTTTTGTTTAGTGAGTTTGACGATCCACTATTGAGGACTCAGTGTATGTTTCAGTTTCTTACAATTTAGAATGTGTTTTCATAACTACTTTGCAGTTATATCACTAATTATTTCTTTGATGATGCAGTTGGCATGTTGTAATGCAAATGCCTGGTGGCGAAGTTGTTGATCCTCCCCATTCTTTGAAGGCTACAGAAGTCTGTTGTTTTGATAAGGTAGTGGATCTCTCTGCTTTAAATCCTCTGTTTTATTCAATCTACTTCTTGAGAGATTTGGATCTGTGAACATTAAGGTTAATAACATTATATCTGTTTCCGTTTACGAACTTTGGTCGTTAGTTTACTTAATTTGGTATTATTGGAATACACCAAATATAATCTGAGGATAACATATAGGAATATAATTGCTCAATATGTATGTGTCTATCTGTACTTGATAATATAGTTGTAGAGACAAGTTTTTGAAAAGAAAGAGTACTTTTTAGATCATAGATCAAAACGTGCTATAATGATTTAATCCAATATAGCTCATTGTCAAATGAACTGTGTCATTGTATATCTAAAACTGCTTCTTTCATTCCAAGTATTCAGCCTGGTCCGCCATCTGAATACTTACACATAACGCTTAGTTTTTTCTTTTTTTTTTTTCTTTTAAATTCAATATTCTTCTGATTTATGATTTTAGTGATCTTATGCTGTGGAATTTCAAATTCAAATGGGAAAATCTTGTCTATAACTGCAGACATTGGAGATTGAGGAGGACGTTCCCGACAAAGTGAACTGCTATGAAGGAGTATTCTATAATTATTTTAGCATAGGTATAGTATACCAGTTTAACTTCTACATCTTGGTTATTTTTATTCCATGCACGGGGAAATTCACTTGGCGGGGAGCTGTACTTTCATCTCAGAAGCTTGATAATCATAATTTTTGCATGGTAGCTGTTGTGACGTCTAGTTTCTACTTTATAGAGTAGTAGCATTCTAAACCAAATCCCTGCTGGATGAGCAAACTTCTATAATGATTCCGTTTGCTTTATTTAATAAGTTAAACTTTTAAATCATCCAAATCTTGTTTTCCTCAACTGTTGCAATTTCACCAATTAAAAAAAAAAAAAATCTAGAGAATGGGGAAGGGGGCAAACTTATACGACTCAGAGGGCTCAAGACTACTGATTGAAGCCTTACCGTGCCCCTATTCACTAATTTGGTTAATAATTTTCAAGACCAAGAAGAAACAAGAAATATTAACCTGTGTAAAAATTGGGAGTCATGAAAAGGTCACATATGAAGTTTTTTGGTTACCGTGACAGCACTTTGCCGATTCTTGCTTTCGGTGTTTTTTTCATTTATTATTATTATTATTATTATTATTATTATTATTATGATGACCATTTTTTGTTCTTAATACTTTTTATTTTTATTTACATGTAGGAATGGATGCACAAGTTGCTTATGGATTCCACCATTTACGTAATGAGAAACCTTACCTTGCGCAGGGTCCTATTACAAATAAGGTACTCGGATTTCTTTAACTTATTTGACTGGAAGTTCAAGGAGTTCTATAAATAAGGTGCCTGGATTTCTTTAACTTATTTGACTTCAAGTTCATGGAGTTTTATCGTGAATCTCTTGGTATTATACTCTCAATGTCAAAGGCAGATCTTTTAGTTTTGAAGTTGCTTAATGTTAATACTACCATCTGCGAACAGATTATAAGTATGAGCAGATGATATTAGTGACTATGCATGGCATAGTCAGAGGATGGATATGAAGTTGTTGAAGAGTTGACCGAATATTAGCTAATTACTGTTAGCTGAATTATAGGAATTCCTAGTTGTACACACTATGTAATTGCTGTAAATATAGGATGATAACTGTAGATTTATTCTGATTTATTCTGTAGCTTTGTTTCTCCTGCTTACTCTATGTGAAGCCTATAAATAGGATAATTGTGATAGTCTCTAAGGGTGGCAATACAAATCAGAAACATTCTGATCCTGTTCTCTCTATTTTTAATCCTATTTTCCTTTTTTAAGCATGTGATCAGAGCCAGGTCGTCTCTCTTTCTGACCTAGCTGCCACTCATTTTTCTACCCTACTACTTTTTTTTTTCCCAGAAGCTTTCTTCTCTGAAAAAGTGTAAGTTCTTTTTCGACCATGTCTGACATGTCCGAGACTTCCATTAATTCTACCCATACCCCTACCAATGTTTTAAGAAACCTTAACTCTCTCAATTCCAAATCATACTCTGTTCAACTCACCAACATTAGTCTAAATGGTGAGAATTTTCATTGCTGGTCCCAATCTGTTCGCATGTACATCCGAGAAAGAGGAAAAATTATATATTTAACAGGGGACAAGAAGCACTAGTAACTACAGATCCTATGTTTCCAACTTGGGATGCTGAAAATTCTGTGGTCATGGTGTGGCTTGTAAATTCCACGGATGACGACATCAACTCAAATTATATGTGCTACCCTATAGCAAAAGAACTCTAGGAGAACATTAACCAGATGTATCTGATTCTGGTAACCAATCACAAATCTATGAAGTCCAACTAAGACTTGGTGAGATCCGGCAAGGAAGAGATACTGTCACCAATTATTTCAATGTCTTAAAAGGTCAAGGCAAGATCTAGACATGTACAATGATTATGAATAGAGTTCCCTTGATGGTTGCAAGCACCATAAGAAATTGGTTGAAAACAACCGAATTTTAAAGTTTTTTGCCGGTTTAAATGTTGAATATGATTAGGTTAGAGGAAGGATCATTGGCCGACAAACATTCCTTTAATTGGAGAAGTTTTTTCTAAAGTAAGAAGGGAAGAAAGCCGGAGAAGGGTTATGCTGGGATAGAAAGTAGATGGAAGTTATATGGAGACATTTGCTCTTGCAGCATCTGATGCAAACAGGTCTTATACCAACCAGTGGAGGTTTGATGAAAAACAAAAAACAGATGAAAAATCTTGAGTTTGGTGTGACTACTGCAACAAGCCTCGTCACACTCGGGAAACTTGCTGGAAAATCCATGGAAAACTACAACCTAGAATGGTAGTAAAACTAGTGATATATCCAATTGTCCTACTCCGTCTGCCAATGAAACTGAAAGTAGCCCTTTGGGCAAAGAGCAGATGGACCAACTCCTAAAATTGCTCAAATCTAATCTGTCATCACGTATTCCTAATAGCTCTCTAGCACAAACAGGCAGTACATCTTTTGCGTTTTCTAGTAGTTTTGATTCTGCCCCTTGGATCACTGATTCAGGTGCATCTGATCATATGACTAGTTTTTCACATTTGTTCAAATCCTATTCACCTTGCACTAGGAATCAAAATGTGAGAGTTGCTGACAGAATATTTTCACCTATTGCAAGAAAAGGCCTTATTAAGATATCAGAAAAAAATAATTAAAATCTGTTCTCCATGTTCCCATTCTTTCTTGCAACCTTTTGTCTGCTAGCAAACTTTCTAAAGATTCTAATTGCATTGTTTTTTTTTTTATTCCCACTGTGAGTTTTAGGACCGAAGCTTGGGGATGGTGATTGGCATTGCTAAAATGGTTGACGGTCTTTACTACTTTGATTGCAACTCTAAAAATAAAGAGGCTCACTGCTTGAACAGTAGTATTAGTTCAATTCCTGCTCGTGAACAAATTGTGCTTTGGCATCTTAGATTAGGATATCCTAATTTTCCTTATCTGAATCAGTTATTTTCACCGTTCTTTAAAAATTTGGATTGTTCTCGTTTTCAACGTCAAAGTTGTCAATTATCTAAAAGCCATTGTACTTCATATGTTCCAAAACCATATTGTGCATCAAAGTCTTTCTACTTGATTCACAGTGATATTAGGGTCCCCCAAAAATTACTGTTTTATCTGGCAAAAGATGGTTTTTGTCACTTTCATAGATAATCATACTTGTCTATTTTGGATTTATTTAATGGGTGACAAATCTGAGGTGGAAACTACTTTCAAACGTTTCTACAATATGCGGAAAACAAGTTTCAGGCAAAAATCAGAATATTAGTTAATTACTGTTAGCTGAATTATAGGAATTCCTAGTTCTACACATTGTGTAATTGCTGTTAATATAGGATGATAGCTATAGATTTATTATGATTTATTCTGTAATTATTCTGATTTATTCTGTAGGTTTATTTCCCTTATTTACTCCATATAGAGCCTATAAATAGAATACTTGTAATAGTCTCCAAGTGTGGCAATATAAATCAGAAACATTCTGATCCTATTCTCTCTATTTTTAATCCTATTTTCCTTTTTTTTTTTCAAACAGAAGTGATTGTCTTGCCTCTGTAAATTAAGGTTTTTCCTGAGTATATTCTTTTTATGACATTATTTTGCACTTCAGTCTTGGTTCCTATATTTAAAGAACTGCTGCTACATGCTTCTTTGCGAAGGAATGGGGAGGATACATGAAAGTCTAGAAGTAAAATGAATCTACAACATAAAACTAATGGGAATTTCTTGTTTCTCTCAGTGTGTCCTTTTTGTGGCTGAATATTTAGCACTTCAATCTCAGTACATATATTTAAAGATTTGCTGCTCCATAATTCTTTGACAAGGAATGAGGATGCATGAAAGGCTAGAAGTAAAATGAATCTTCAACATAACACTACTGGGAAAGTCTTGTATATTTAGGAGCATTCAGTGATGTCAAAGTTTTGCGCCTTAGCACTAGGTAGCAAAAGTGCCACAAACGCTTTCAGGCTTGGTGCATGTCATCAGGCACACACTCGGTGCGCCTAAGCACGCTTCTCTTTAGGGCAGTAGGTGCAAAAAAGTACTCGTCTGATTGCAGGTCACTTGCGTTTCTTTTATTTTTATTATTTCATTAACTTTACCTTTAATAGTAAGAATGGGATAATATCAAACTCTCTACTTCTCAATGTGTGATTATTCAACAACAAATTTGGGACCCTGAGCAATGGTGCACATTCACCAAAAAGGAAGAAAAGAAAAAGAAAATTTCCATGTTTTGAATAATAAAAATGGACAGCCTTCTAGACTTTATTAACAGAATTATATATCTTAAGCTTATTTATATGTACACCAACACATATACATATTGCAGCTTCACTTAGGCAAATGCTTTTTTGTGACTTGCGCCTCATGCAATGTAAAGGGTCTAGCACCTTGAGCGCGCTTTGTGCACTTGACAACACTTTGGAGCATTTCATGTTGTACCAGTCTTAACCTTGTGCTCTGCTAGCAAATAGAAGAATTATGAACTTCTTGTCTAGAACTATAGATGTCCGCAATATTAGTGCATATGCTTGGTGTTTAGATTTATTATTTCTCTCCTGATTTATCTGATAAACAGCTGAAATGTAATTTTGGTTTTTGCTGGACCTTTGCTTGATTCTCCCTTTATTTCTGTTAGGCACAAAATATAATAACTAATCTCACTAAAATTAAATCGTAGTGTGCGGCTTGGCATTTAAAATCCAAATTATCGGTTTCTCTAATCTCTACCTTAGTCAATGATCTGCTTCGCTAAAACCAATATTAGATTGTGATCGGTCCATCTTTTGTGGCAGATTATCTACTCCGGTTACAGTTGCACTCAGGGTTGGTTTCTCACACCTTGCATAAGTGATCCAGGTTTAAGGTTAGATATTATGATAGTTTTTTAGTTTGCATCTCATCCTATAATGGACATATTCCATTTTCTATATAACAAAGATATGTGTATTGCTATGCATGTTTGTGTGTGTATAAATAACAAGCATTTAGTTAAAGGTTTGATTGTTCCTTAGACAGTGTAGCCAAGGCAAGGTGTACAGACATAAAGTGACTTAAATGCAACAGTCACTTAGCTAAGATTTGATTCTTCCTTAGATAGTGTAGCCAAGGCATTGGCCTGCGCTAAGGGCAAGGCCAAAAAAGTGCTTTTACTAAGCATAATTTTTTTTGCCTTGGTGCGTTATTTTGAAAGGTGAGGTTTGACATGCCTCCATCCAGTTTACCTCTACGTATGAAGAAAGAAAACTTTGAAGTGATAATATATTTATGTTTATGCCAAAAATGAAAAGGGCTTTATTTTCCTTCTATGTTTGTATTATATCAGCACCTTGCTTTGCTCAGGCAAATGTCTCTTTTTTTTTTTTTTTTTCCCTCTTGTGCCTTGGGCAAGACAAAAGTCCTAGTACCTTGAGGGTGTCTTCAGCCTTTGACCACATTGTTTTTGTGTCTTAATATTTTTCAAATTAATAAAATGTCATCACTATTAGAACGTGATTTAAAAATTTGTGTTCAGTTAAACCAACAAGTTTCCCTCTGGTACATCTTTTTATTCAGCAGGGAAAAATTAATCCATAAATCTTATGGAGAAAGTGTCTCTCTTTCTTTTGAGTGGTGTTTGGCAGTGAACAACCATTCTTTTTGAAGTGAACATATTTAAAAAAATGCTTTTAAATGCAGGGGCCTCAAGAACATTTTAAGGATGCATATTAAAAGGGTCAATTGCTCAGAATGGGAGCAGGTTCCAGTCCCTAAAAGGTACATTTCAAAATATTTAATTTTACCTTGTCATACATAAGCATCTTAATTATTCTAGGCATCTTTTTTGGCAGTTATTGTTTTTACTTATCAACCGTTAGCCTTTATGATTCCAATGTAACTTATAATCTACATTTGATATCTTTACATCCATAATATTTATTTTATTGAACCTTCTGCATAACAAGCTATATTGCTAAAGTTACTATGACATCAGATGCATAGATTGGTAAAATATTTCTACCCTTGTTATGGCTTATGATTCAGCCATCCTCTAATATTATGCCATTTTGTTTTAGCGTGAGGGCAATTGTTGCTTTAAATCTTCATAATTACGGAAGTGGGCGAAATCCATGGGGTAATCTAACACCAAAGTATTTGGAAAAGGTAGGGTACATGTCTTCAGGTTATGTAGTATGACTCTTGGTACCTGTTCTACAATCTCTATCCTCTTCTTTGGGGGTATACATTTATGTTTGCTTATGTTTGATGGATGGATTTGGATTTCAAAAGCTGAGGAATATAATTTTTTATCTCCATAATGAAAATAAAAATGTGTTCTGCATAATTTATTTGCAAATCAGAACAACCTCAGTTTGGTTCTTTTCCAAGATTAAATTTTGAATCCACTTGAGAATTAAAATTTTTCTGGCCAATAATCTTTCGCAAGATGTTAGTGAACCATATGGATGGCATGTCTGTCTACACTTTTAAGACATAGATGGTTGAAGTTGCAGATGTCATCCATTATGTCTAACATGATTTGAGATGGTCACCGGATATCATTTTGACTAAGTTTCTTTTGTTGATGAATATTGCTATCTTTTAGCATCTATTCTAATATAATATTTATATGACCAGAAGTAATTACACGTGAATTGGACAACAAAAGTGTGCAACAGGTGTTATTGTTTAACTCTTTTAGTTTCTTTCAGCATATCAATCTTTATTTTAAGTTAAAACTAAATCAGGAAGAATTGCATGTATTGTGAAGTATAAAATTATAGAATAGTGAGAAAGGGTGAATATTGAACAATCAATTGATATTGCAAAATGAAAAAGAAAATGAAAGAGAAATTATTAATTCATGCCTCTTCCATAACGTTACATTCCAATAACTAGTTTGAAGTAACATAAGTCAATAATTGGAATTCCTAGATTTAAGCAACATAAGTTAATAATTAAAATTCCTAGAAGTGAAATGAAATAAGCATTTAGCTTTTCATTAGATGTATTAACATAAATTTACCCTGAAAGAGATAGTACTTGGATAGGAGAAACCTATGTTATTTCAATCAAATGTAACTATAGGAGAATCAAGAAAGTAGAACTGTTCTCAGTTTAAAATGGCAGGTCATCAATAGATATTTCTCTAATATAAATCATAGTTCCACAAAGCTTTCTGAAAGATGCTATTTCTATGGTTTTCAACCAATATTGTGCATTGTTCC
>JBBYHM010000012.1:9125025-9169197 GCA_038381775.1 Adansonia rubrostipa
GACTAAAACAAGCATCCCACCAATGATATGTAAAGTTTAACATTTACTAAAATGTTGATCATTGTTTATACCTTAAAATCAGTGGCAGTAAAGTCATAATTTTAGTCTTATATATTGGTGGTGTTCTTTTTGCGAAAGTGATTGGGCTTTGTTGCATGAGACAAGGTTTTCTTTCTCAAAACTTGAAATGAAGAATTTAAGTGAAACTTCATATGTCATAGGCATAAAGATTCTTAGAGATAAGTGTGAAAAAACATTAAGTCTATCTCAGAAAGCCTATATCAAGATAGTTTTAGAAAGAATTAAGATGCAAAGCCATTCAACTATAAGGGTACAAATTGTGAAAGAGAAATTTCAATCTAAGCTAATATCTCTAAATAATTTGAAAAAAGAGAATGTGAAAGGCATTAAATATACATATAGTATTGTGAGCCTTATATTTCAAGTTTATACGAAACTTGACATAAAGTTTATAGTAGGAGTCTTTGACAAATATTAAAGTATTCATGGCCTTGGACTATGAAAGATACCAAAGGAATTATGTTATAAAGTAATATCACAAGTAATAAAGTTAAGAAATTTAATCTCTAGTTTGAGGGTTGTCAGCAAGGCCATTAAAGATCTATTATGATAACTCTTATGCAGTATGCTTTTTTAAGAATGATAAAAGTGAGAGTCGCAGCAAGCAAATAGATATAAAGTAGCTTGTTATTAGAGACTCTAAAATAAGCAAGAAGTGAATATCCAACACATCAGTATAAATTTAATGATAGCTGATCCCATGACTAAAGCATTGTCGACAAAACAGTTTAAAATTCATGTGGATCATATAGGGCTAATTAAATGTTATCAAGATATATTTTGGCTTCTTTGATTCTGTTATTTTCACTTTCTTCGAGTTTATGGACATGTTTTAATTTGTGCACATAAAGTTTACATGTCAAGTGGACCTTGAATAATTATAGAAAGTTCATTCATAAAGTATTATCTCATAAAGTGCTCTTTTAGAGATAATCATGCATTGTAATTCATGGAAGAGAATATTCGTTTTAGAATGCTACCGCTATGATTTGTGCTATGTGAAATCTTTAATTGAGTGGGAGTCGGGCTAGAGTAACCTATGGCCATGCTAAAATTTTGGATTTAATTATCACCTATTCAAGTTCTTGGTTTATTATATGGGCCAAGTGGGAGAATGTTGGACTTTATGCAGCCCACATGATAATAAATAGACCAAGATAATTAAATCAAATTATTAAGGTGAAATTATAAAGTAAATCCTAATTCAGTTTAACTACTCTAGTAATAAGAGTTAAACTCTACTTCAGTAACTAATTAGAATACAGACTCCTTGATGGTATGATACAACTATAATTAGTCTTCTAGTATATGTCCCTAGTCTAGTCTATATAAATTACCTATGCACCATCATAAGGTAATTATCAAGAAAGGATATAGACTGGAAGGCTAATACGGGGTGCTCATCTTCATATATTTGGAGCGAGGCTGGGTTCTTGATCAACAATGGCTGAGGTACGTTTTGTTTAAATTATTACATTATGTTCGTGTATTTTATTATGTCATAATCGTGTTTAAGGTATTTTATAATTTGTATAATTTTGATACATTAATAATTTATTTTATATAAATATTGAGACAAGAATTTGTGCCATGTCGTATATTAAGTAATTTTTTTATATGATATTAACAAAATCGTGTCTAAATTTGTCAAGTCTAATTATAATTATCTTTTATAAATTGCTTAAAGAATTGATTATTAGTCAACTATTCCTATTATACATTTTTTAATGGCTTACCTATTTATTTTATGTTGAGACTACTACAAATGAAAGTTTTTTACAAACACTAAAAATAGAACTTTCTTTTGCAATTGGTTTGATATGATCAATTGGAGCCATTTATATTCAAAATTTTAAAAAATCAATCAGCTTCAAATAAGAAACAATAACCAATAATAATTTCAATAATTAATGGCATACAAATTTCAATTAATTGTCAATAAAAAAATTATTGCAAAATTCGTACTGTAAATATTTATTTTCCTTTTATGACCAAAATACATTAAATATTTATATTTAAATTAATTGTTTATCTCTTATTCATTATTGGAAAAATATTAATTTTTGGTGCATTTAGGATTTCATTTTGCTTTTTTTTTTTAATCTGTATTTATTAGTTCTGTAAATATCTTACTTCTCATGGAATGGGAATGTAAACATGTGGTGGTTTTCACCCTTACTACATGAAAACAATGTTACATGCCATAGTTAAACCACCTCCTCACTTTGCTCGATGGTAAATAGGATTTTTCTTATTTATTTTATATGTTATTATGCAATTGAGGTTGTGATTAATCTTTTTTTTTTTAATTTTCATATTCATACATACATTATATATATCATACTTTTTGTTCCTGGTTTGCAAGACTTTTCAAGTCTTCTTTCATAGGCCAATGAGTTATAAGTTATTTGGTTTGGCAATGTTTGTTACTAATTTGATTGATTGCCATTTAACGTTGCGCTTTCTTTTTAATGTTAGATGAGATATGATACAATAGCTTTTTTATTTAAACTTTATCATAATTGCATATTGATCTCTGAAATTTTATTTTTTTCTTACTTATTTTACATTATTTTTTTATATTTTTATATAAAGTTTATTAGTAATATCCTAATTGAATTTTTATATATAATTGTATACCAGTGCATTACACTAGTTTAAAAGTAGTATTTATAAAATTAAAAAAAAAATGACATTTCTATTAATTTGGATTGTAATTCTTAAGTTTCCAATTGGTATTTTTATCGAATTTTTAAATTGAATGATTTTATTTATTATCTTATGCATAAAAATATATAAAGAATATATGTAAGCATTGGCAAACCTTAACAAATAAGCATGAACATTATAATTAAACTTGCTCGAGTAGTTTGCTTGATTAGATCCGATCCAAAACACTTCTATTTATTATATTGTGCTTGTAATATTATGCATAGGATTCCATTTCAGTCATCCCATTCCAACCTTGCGGTAGGCCCATCTCAGAAAGGCTGACATAAATTTGGGTCATACATGGCTGAAATAAATTTGGTCCATAAATCTGAAACCCAAAGTTACGTCTCACCCAAATTTATCTTCAACTTCTAAATTAATCTTAGGAAATGTGGGAAACGTCTAGGAACTAGAGCTTGCAAAGCTTTGTCTAGGGACAACCATTTCCCTACAAAATGTCCTTTCATATTGAAAGTGACCACCCGTCTCTGTACTTGAGTTTTGCCAATGCAAGCTGTCTCCTTTGCATTGGTCCAAACTTTATTACTCTTCTTTTATACCGTTGGCAAAGTGCTTTTACCCTTTGCCTTAACTTTTTTTTTTTTTTTCATCTGTCTTAAAGCTCACTTCTTTGCTAATATTCTTTTAAACTAAAAATAAACAAATAAAAATTCAAATATTAAATTATTAAATATTATTTTTTAAAATTAATTGTACTAATTAATTAAATTAAATTTTATATTTAAAATTTATGTTTTACCATACATTTCTTATTATTGTTTTTTGATCTTTTCACGTGAAGATTTTTCTAAAACAATTGCCTTAAATCTAACACATTGATGAATTAGAATAATGATACCAATTATGAATAAAAATAATTTGATGACTGAATTTGTGTGATTTTGATCCTTAATGTACACTGTTATTGAAATTATTGAAGCTTTATCAAACATACATACATATATATATATATATATATATATATATATATATAGATGCAGTTAGCTTATTCAAGTAATTCTTTATTTTTATTAAAAAAAAAAAACCCTTATTCCAGTAAAGGAGTAGAAAGACAAAGAAATTAAAAGAAAAAAGGAAAGCAGGTAAGACTTGCAGCATTTCAGGCAACAAGTTCTTCCGGTGAGCAAATCAGAAGCGGAAAAAAAAAAAAAAAGAGTTTGAGAAAGGACTTACAGATAAAAAACACACTAATCCCATTTATCTAAATATGAAAGTTAATCTCAAATATTTCCTTTTTTTGGCTCAGCAATCCACGTTGCAAAAATTTCATGAAAGAAACCATTGATGAAAATTTCAGTAAGGTCTTTCTCCGATATAATTCCCTGGAGGATCATAGTTGCAAGTCATGAAAACACCCTTCCCTCCGTCGCAAACCACCCTGGCGCACCCAACTCTTTTGGTTCTGCCCCACACGATCTGCGTATAATGCCCACATTCCTCCCCACCGGCGCACGAATTAGACCAGTAACTGTACCATTTCCTCTCCGAAACCCACGCAGCCGCTGCCTCAGCCGGCGTCCACCCATTGCCACTGCCCCAGAAGATGTTTTCCCCGTAAGGTCCATTGGAGTGCCTCAGGTCACAGTCTCTCCGCCGTTGGTTGGCATACCATTGAGCGTAACTCGCCAGCCTTACATCCCACACCAGTGGTCGCATTCCAATGGCGGCACGAGCAGCATTTTGAGGAGCCAAGAACTGGTTAACCAGGCTCAGGTAGTTGGCCTGACTGGTTGAGATGAGTAAAAAGAAAACGATGATTGCGACATAGCAGGCTCTCAGTTGACAAGTTTCCATTACAGAATGTTCCCAAGAGCGAGCCAATGTATAACAAGGATTTTCACATTACATAACATGAAGAATTTTATTTATCTATTTATTGGCAGTAGTTGTTAGATAGGGAGGGAAAGTTTCAACTATGTGGTGGCAAGCATGTTCGATTATGATTGCCACACTTTTTATGGAGACAAATGTCTTCGAACGCTAAAAATTTCCTCTTTTCAATAGATTCAAGAGAGAATTTTCAAGGTTCTCTACTTTTGAATTATAAATAAAATGTAAGCTTATAGTACGATCCAATTAATAATAATTTATAAAAATAAGTTAAAAACTAGTTAACTCTCATTTAGATTATTTTTATAATTAATATAAGAAAATTATCTCATTCACAATGGAGATTTTTTTTGCTTACAAGTGTCGTTAATAGAATGTCATGTGGAATTAAATAAAATAAAAAAATTAAAAAAATTAAAAATATAAATGGAACACGTAAAACATTCTTAACCTATTTGTAATGTTAAAAAATTTCATTACCATTATATCAATGACTAATTCATTAATATATTATTTTTATTGAATAAAAGATTATTTGTTTCTTTATATTTTTAATTTTATAAAATTATCCTAACTGGTGTTACTAAACTTTGATTGACATTTCTCACTATTATAAAATAATAACATATTCAGTTAATATTTTTAGAAAAAGTTTAAAGGTCACCTATAGACATTTTCTAAACTTTCAAAAATGGAAAAAAAAATATAATGACTTTAGTAATTTTTCCTTTAATTTCATGAAAATAATTGATTTAATATAATAAATTATTTTTAAAAAATAAAAAAGATGTTATTGAATATTTATAGACACTCAAATGAACCTAAAATTTTATACCAATAAAATTTAGTTTTGATACATCCAATCAAAGTACAGGAAAGTGTTAGGATAATGAGAAAATGTGTTGAATATATATTTTGAAAAGTGATTCTATACAGGCAAGAATACTAAATTACTGGAAATTTACCAAACACTATAACCAATTTAATAATTCTTCAATTATTTAAAAAAAAGTTCTATATTAATTCTCAAAAAAAAAAATCAGAAAATAAAGAATTATCACTTTTTATGTATTTTATTTCTTTTTCTGAAATTAGATTAAAATGTTCGTGCCCCTCGGGATTATGGATTTTATTCTAAAACCTTATGCTTTGAAACTCTTAAATCAATTTCCCAATAGGAAATTTTTGGTCTCACAAACTTGATTTGATGACAATATATTATTGTCCGATAGGATATATTCTTTCCTTTGGAACTCATAATGGTGTCCCCATTTTATTTCATGTTCGACTTTAATAGCTTCATTTTCTAGAAAAACATGTAGATAGATAAATGTTAATAAATTTTCCATGGAAACGAATGTCCTCCACAAGTAGTATATGCATCGACGATGGGACGGCTTCCTAATATACACGCATTGTGTACATTGGTGAAAAAAGTGATCTTTCAAAGAAAATATTACTACCTAAAAAGTAACTAATTTTTTTGTGGGAAATTATTTTTGAAAATAAAAAACATTGTTTCACCTAACTTTATCGTTTTTTTAATATTATTTTATTTGATTTTTTAATTATCTTGGACTAGGTTTGTGTGATCTTATTCATAATATCAAACTCAGTCAATAGTTTTAAAAAATAAATAATTACAATTATATAAACATAAGATAAAAATAAGCTAACCGAAATGTACAGTAATTTTAATTTATTTAATTGTCAATAATGTATAATTAGTTGAAGTGAAAAAATAAGGAGTTTAAAATTATTTAAATTTAAATTCAATTAATCTATGATATATAAAAGCATGAACGTGAAGAATTTTTTAAAGCTATGATAATATATATTTATTATATTATTTAATGACCGTTAGAATAATATTTTATTATTATATTATATATTATAAAGATTAAGACTGTACTTTTTAAAATGTTATCAAATATTAAATTAAAATAAAAATAATGATAATTTCATTTATTTAATTTAATTAATTCTTGTCTTAGGTTTCCTTATCAAAACTAACATTTTTTGTTTTATACAGTTACTAAGCTCATCAGTAAGTTTTTAATGATTGTTTAATCAGTTATAAGTAAGAAACTATTTCTCCTTATCAGCAATACAAATATATTGAATTAAAATCCCACTTTAGTTATTATAGTCTTAAAATGATTATCAATTAATTAGTAATATAGTTATATATCAATTAAAAGTAAGATTTCTCATTGTAAAATAAAACAATGAAAAGGTGAACAAAAGAACTGTATAAAGTAGTACTTGCAAGGTCTTCTCTCTCTCTCTCTCTCTCTCTCTCTCTATCTCTATTTAATTAGAGAAAATTCACGGTTTCTTTTTATTTTTTTGTAAAAATAAAAGATAGATATATTTTTCAATTTAGAGATTTTAATTGAGCAACATGGATTGAGTTTGGATCAAATTATTTTGAATTGAAAATAATTCACATTGTTTGAAGTTTGAATTATTTAATTTTAGTTTATATCATGTGAATTTAATATTTAATTATTTAGATTGGGTTTATTTTAAATTTAAATTATTAAGCTTTTAAAATAATATAAAATAGATAAAATAGGCAAATAATATAATTTTGAATTAATTTTTTGAATTATACGAATTAAAACAATTTTTTAATTTAAATCTTTTTACTATTAATTTTTTTTTTTTTACAAAACCAGTTTAATTAAAATCAAATTAACATTCATTTGATCATTATTTTTTTTGGAAATTTGGCTATTTATTAATGAATTAATTAAAACATTATTCTTGAAAAAAATTACATACGTTCGAGCCTGAGGCCTGCGTCGGAAGACATGTTATTATTGTATTGGGTACAGCTTTACCATCGCAATTTATTAATGAATTAAATGTTAGAGGCGAAAATTAGGGCCGAAAAATTGTAGATTTTCAAGTTTGGGGCTTTGTGCTTTTCTTATGTGGGACATACGATAGCTAAGAGTCTAAAAGTGTTAAACACGATGAATGGTCATCGCCAATTTTGGGCCAAAAAGATTCCTTTGGTCGTACTTATGAATCAAGGAAAAAAAAATATTTTAATCATTTTTATGTTCCAGTTTTGCAAATTTTAATTTATATTTAAATATTTATATTAAATATATATTTAAAAATAAATATAAAAATAATAATTATTTAAATATATAAAAAAATTAAGAATATTCACATAAAATACATCTATTTCTCTCACATATATCCGAATATTGTATATAAGTCAAATGCTCTTTTATCATTTTTATGGCACCGATATCACCGGAGTTCTCGCATTTTCACCTTAATCAATGCTGCTTCTCGGTAACGCCTTAATCAACGGAGCGGCTGCATCAATATCTCTCTTTTTTTTTTTTTTTTCGTTATTGTTAACATGTGGACAATTTCTAGAGCAACGTATATGAAGTAGATCAACTTTGAAGGAACAACTAAACAAATAATATTAAAATAAGGCATAAAATAATGATAACTTTTTTATTTTTATTTTTTTAACTAGTCATCTATACTAACATTAAAGTCTATGACTAAATTAGTATTACGAGTTAATTACGTAATTTACATTATAAGTTATTAAATTCAGCATTAAGTTTATACATATTATACAATTTTTATTTAATCAAATTACAGTATTAAACTTTTACTATTATAAATTAGGTTACTTACGTTAACTCCTTTAACTCTTTTTATTTTTAGTTTATATTTTCGGTCGCTAAACTTAACATGAACTTTTATGTAGGTCTCATATTTAATTTTATCAAATTACATTATTGAACTTTTATTATTAATAAATTAGGTCACTTACGCTAATTTCTTTAAGTACTTATAGCGAAAAAGTTGACTCAGCATATATACAAAGCTTATTTTTTATATCTTATCAAAATAATGTTTGACAAACGTATTATGATTATGCTTTAGTTTATATATAATTTACTTAACTAAATTGGTGTTCACTTAACTTGTGACACCAACTCGGTCAATCATATTTTAATAATATAGATAGATACCAAATATATGCATGCTTGCACATTATTAAGTAGGTGCACAATATACTATGCATAGGTGGTTTCTAAAAAAAGAGATTTTTTTTAAAAAAATGGGTATTTTTTAAAAGAGAGTAATTTTTTTTTAAATATATATAAAAATTAAAAGATATAAATATTTTTGTTATATTAATATTTAATTTATCATTTATTTAGTGTTTTTCATGACGAAGTAGGTGTTACTTGACTCAAGACTAAACCTGTCTATGGTTGGGCTATTCATTAGGCTCGATAGGCCCAACTTGCTTAGGATTGACTTTGGACAATGTTTTAAGTAATTCGGGATAGGTTAGTCTGATTGGCCCGATTACTACTTAGTAATAAAAATAATTTTTTTAAAATTTAATTACAAAAATAAATATTAATATAAAATTTTTTTATTACTATTGCTATAATGATTTGCCTATCTAAGCGGGCCAAGCCAAACATAATTCGAGCTTAGGCAAAGAATATAAAAAAAAAAAGAATTCGAGCCATAGATCGACTCATGGACACCTTTTCTCATGACGCCAATCTCGATCAAACATTTTATTATTAGTATAAATACAAAATTAAATATATATATTTTTTATCCTGAACGACCCAAATTTTTTTTATTTTTCTTTCCAGGCTCAAATTAAGCTAATCTAAAAGCCTATATCACTATTCAGAATAATATTAGAATATTATTTTTATCATAATATATATATTTTTGTAATTAAATTTAAATAAAAATTTTTTAATTAGCAAATAGTAATTTGGATTGAGCTGACCTAAATTAGAAAAACTTCTGTCCAAATCAAATCCAATACAGACCAAACAAATAACTCAACTCTTGATAAGTTGTATTCTATTTTATTTTATTTTTTATTTCACTCGCAATTGAAAATATTGTGGATGCTGGTGACTACTAAACCAAAATGGTTGAATATTTGGAGGGGTGCCGGAGGCTTAATAAGTGGCTGTGATTTCTCATATATCACATTAAATCTATCTGGCATGATAGTTGTTTTTGAATTGAAAATAATTGTGTGACTTTTGGTGACTTTTTATCTTTCAAACGAGAAGATTTATATATAGAAACCTGATAAAAAGAAATCTCAAGACAGATTGGTCAGGTGATAGCCGAGTCTTAGAAGATTATCAAACTAAAAGGACTTTTTTTTAATTGCGAAAATTGCTTTTGAAAAAGCAAAAACTATGATGGAAAACACCAAGAACCAATTTAAGATCTAATAACAACAAATCTACCAGAATCAAACAAACTTGAAATCAAATAAGACTAAGTGAAAAGAAAGCTTATTGAATTGAAACTACAAACATGAATGTCGCATAGAATGGTGCTAATGAACCGTGCAGCGATTATTGATTGATCAAATAGCTTTCAAGCTTACAAAACTATTAAATAAAAACCTTTTTTTTTTTTTTTGCTGGAAACGAGGTTTGTAAGAGGAATTGCTCATGAAGAGCCTTAGGACTTAAAGGAAATTGAGAGAAAATTTGAGACAGAATGGTAAACAACTTAAGCCTGAGCTGTTGGAACTGGATGAATATGTCATGAATGGCAACTTAAGGAGAAAATCTGTACAATAATTTCCCAGGATAAGATTGGAGGACCGATTTGCTATTGACTAACTGCCACAATTTTGATAATTCAAACAGGGTGATGAAGATTAAGGCACGAAAAAGACCGCTTTATTGAGACGATACATGCCCTTTTGGAAATAAGACCTGATACATAGGTATTGCATACCATATCCCACCCAGGACAAAACAGTTCCAATCACTCATTCTACACTTCTACCTGCAGCTCCATAAAAATTGACTTTTTTTTTAAAACTTTAGTAATTATAATTCTTCAAAGACTTCGGAAAAATTTTAAATAAATATAATAAAGAAACAAATAAAAGAGTGAACTTTATTGTGAGTTTCAATGAAGTGAAGAAAATCTACACCATTTATGGTACATGAGAAAATGGTAAATTAATGAAACATTAAATTTTTTGTTGTTGTAACTTAAAAAGTTTGTAAATTAAAAAATATATATATAACAATTATATTAACAAATTTTCAATGCCACGATTTCTTTAAGAAACATTTTACTCTTTTTTTTTTAATATTCCTCCTATATATAAAACTCTTTTCATTAAAGCTTATTGAATTTAAACATCTAAACCAAGAATGTCGCATAGAATTATGCCAACGTACACTGATCATTGATTGATGCAATAGCTTTTAAGCTTACAAAACTATCAAATAAAAACCAAATTTATTTGGTGAGAACACAAGGGATTGCTTATGAAGAGCCTTAGAACTATTAACCTAATAAAAACCAAATATGTTTTTGTCTTTCCATTCCTATTTATTTTTCTAATTTTTTTTTTCAATTTTCTTTTCATCCTACCAATCAAACCTCAAGAAAATTGAAAGAGAATTTGAGACAGAATGGTAAAAAGCTTGAGTTACCGGAGCAAGAACATGTGTTGTGTCCCATGAATGGCAATTGATTCTGTTTATAAACTATAATAAGTTTTGTAGATCATGTTACGTGCCTTTGCTTTGGTGTCATTAGATTTGTCTCGCATGATAACTACTTTCATAAGATTTTGGAGCAACAAAGTGTCTTCCTTCTAAAATGGAACAAACTCTCAAGTCTTTGTTGTTGATTTTTAGGATCATTAATAAAATGAGAAAGTGATTTGAAGTTTTAAATATAATATTTATATTAATGTATGATTATTGCTATAATCTAATCATGTGTAAATAAATTTAGGGTTAAAATTGAATTATTATGATAAATTATGTATAATATGATATTAATTAAGATAGAACATAAAAATAACAAAAATAATTAAAATAATTAAAATATGACATAAAAAAAATATAAACATCCTATAAATACAGAATGTTTTGGAATATACATAAATGAATTATTAACATGTAAAAGTTTATATAAATTTATAATATTTTAATATAAAAAAAAACTAATATGAGCGCAAATACACAAAATTTTTCCTTTTCCTTTTCCTCTCTCTCTCTCTCTCTCTCTCTCTCTCTCTCTTTCTCGCTTTTAAACAAGAAAAAAGTTTTAGAAATAATATTTATATTAATATATGGCTGGTCCAATGATCTAATTTTCAAGTAAATAAATTTAGGGATAAAATTAAATTATTATGATAAACTATAAAAAAATATAATATGAATTAAAACATAATATGAAAATAACATAGAAAATAATCAAACCATGATAGGATACGAAAATAATATGAATATGCTATAAATAGACAAACGTGTCAAAATATACATAAACCAAAATATTAATGCGCAGAAATTTATATAAGTTTATAATATTTTAAATAAGCTAAAAAATTAGCATGAACATGAATATGCAAAATTTTTTCCTCTTTCATCTTTCCTTTTTGTCTATCTTTTCTATATACAACCATATTAAAATATACATAAAACGAATTATTAATATATAAAAATTAATATAAATAAAAATTATATAAATTTATAATATTTTGAATACGTGAAAAATTAATACAAGTACAAACATACAAATTTTTCTCCTTTTCTCTTTTTTTTCTTTTCCCTTTCCTTCTCTCTTTCTTTTTTTTTTTTTTTTCAAATGAAGAAAAAGTTTTGGATATAATATTTATATTAATGTTGGCTAGCACAATGGTCTAATTCTTAAATAAATAAATTTAGGGATATAGTTGAATTATTATAACAAACTATAAAAAATATAAGATAAAATAAGATAAGATTGAAATCAATTAAAGCATGACACAACATGAAAAATAATGTGAACACCTTACAAATATATGAACGTGTCAAATGCATATAAAATTAAATAATAATGCATAAAAAATTATTATAAATATATAATACTTTAAACACATAAAAAATTAATACAAATACAAAAAGATAATTTTTTTCTTTTTTTCTTTTTACTATTCTTTTTTTATATATATGAACTTGCCAACAACTATGTGGACTGTTCGTAGAGTGCTAGACTATTAGTTCCAATGGCCAGGGATCAAACTCTGGCAACCTCAATTATATATATAAAAAAAAACATTAATAAGTAAAAATTGTATAAATAAAATTTATAATACTTTGTACATGTGAAAAAATTAACATAAATGTAAATACAAGATATCTCTTATATATTTTCATAGATTATAGATTAGTAATTCTTCCAATTAAATTATCCCATTATGAGATATCTTTTATATATTTTTATAGATTATAGATTCATAGATACAGTCTTTGACTTGGTCTTCCAACTGTAACTTTTCCTCGTAAGTGTTTATTTGGTTTGAGGTTTTTTTTCTTTTTTTCTTTTTTTTTTTTTTTGCTTTAAAACTCCTTAAAAGTAAAAGTTAGGCAAAAATTTTTTTTTTAAAAGTCAGCTTATTTTTATGAACAAAATGAAACAAAAAGGAGTTTAAAAAAAGCTATAAGTAATTTTTTTTTTTAAATAAGCTAACTTTCTACATAATTTTTATTTTCGTTTTAAAAATGTTCCTATTCATTAAAATGTAATCCAATATTTATAGAAAAAAGATCGGAGCTTCTCTTTCATTTTCCTTTTGAACTCAATTCCCTCATTCATCTTTGCTATGTACTGGTTGTGTACCTCCATGTGCACTTCCTTATAGTGCTTCAAAGTCTGTAGGGCTTTTTGGGCGAGACACTTTTAGTTTCCATGCAACTTGTAGTAGGCTTGCACGTTACTATTGTTGTAGTTGTTGATCTCAAATCCAAACATAGCGTATTTTTGGTCTAGTGCCTAGCATATAGAATTCCTTTCTGCTTCATATTGGTCCAAAAAAAGGTTAGGCCCTTGATGACTATTGGCCGCAACTCCTAATTAGCATCCATGGGTTGATGGCGATTATAGCCTTGAACTCATTCTCGAAATTGGTCACAAAATCATAAATGGGATTTTGAAATCCCATGGCTATAGAAATGCCCTACTATAATCGAAAGTTAATTTTGAAAGTCCCTATGTATCGAGAAATCCTGTAAAAAATATATAGGGTAATCATTATGCAGTAAATAACCATTAGAAAGAATAATGATTAGTTTAGGGAATAAGGCTTTGGTATTCCTTACCTTCTTTGATGATTGAAGATTAGTTTGAGAATAAATTATTTGAAGTGCAAGAGACCCTCTATAATTGCTTGCAGTGGATGTGAAAGTGAAAATAGGTTGAAGATTGCTTTAAGAATATAAAGTGTTCAAAGTGTAAGAGACTTTTTGAAATTGCTTGCAATAGGTGTGAAAGTGAAAATAGGTTAACTAATGTATGAAATAGACAACAATTTCAATTCGTTAGTAGGAGATGCGGAAGATTGATTCATTTATGCCATATTTAATGAAAAACAACCGTAAAATTTTTTAGTCATTAATTTCATTAATTGGTATTATTTAACTGCCATATATCCACTATGTCAGATGAATCGTTTCAAACAATATAAGTGCCACACTTCCCTCTAACTATAGGTAAAACGTCAAATAAAGTGAATAAAGGATATACATAATGAGATTCTTCAAGAATGGTAATTAAGAAAAGGAAAAAATGGTGTTTATGGTTAGTGACTATCTTAGCGAAGGATAAAAGATATGGCATTCAGAAGGTATTACTTAAGGCATGGTGCAGTGTTCATCACATTGAAAAGTTGTATAGGTTGTAGCATAAACTTAAAACGCGTGGCATTTATGAAATTAATGCAACTAAATAAAGGCATATTAGACGCTGCCTTTTAGTCATTTTAACATTCAAGGGATATTATAAAGCAAAGAAACCTATTCTTAGGGGATATTAAAAGGCAAAGTGTTCAACTCTTACCCTGAAAACTGACATAACCTTAAACCTTAATCTACCAAACTGGTTAGTCCATCCTTCAGAAAATCATGTTGACTGGCAAAATCGAGTGCTGGATTCAGATAAACAAAGATAAAAGATTGAGATAGCTGCTTATTTTTTTTAAATTTCTGTTGTCAAGCATCATCGACGTAAAATTTTTGTAAGTATAACCATAATGTATGTTCTGTTTAAGGTTCGTATATAATTCTAAAATTTAATATAGATAATATTGCATAAGTACTAGTATGCTTTACCATTCGTTATGTGCAAAATTTCAAAAGACCTACTGTTGTTAAAGTCAAAGGTCTACTAGGGTTAACATAGGGTATGATGATTATTAAAAAAATGATAGCTTATGCTTCACTAATGGTTGAAAGAGATTTGTGAGCAAAATAACATTGAGTCAAAAGATTTGATCGTCTTTAACTATGATCTCAGTGAAAGATTTGAATTATCTGTTTTGGAAAATGTAGGTTAGTCAAGATAGCTGGGAAGCTATTGACAAGAAATCATGAGTTTTACAATTTTTTTACATGCAATATGCAATTCATAACCCTAAAAAAGTTTTTAACTATTACTTATACTTCGTTTGTCTTGGACCCTAAACCCTTGAAAAAAAAAACAAAAACAACAAATGTAGGAGATGAAACTAGCCCATCAACAGTTAAAATTGAACATAAGATTATTAACCTTGAGACAGAAAAGTTCGAAAGAATGAGGCCAAAAATACACAATGATCTCATCAACGATGAATCCAACTTTGCTTTTGGTAATTTATAATATGGGTTTTTTTATTAAATAGTTTAAACATCATATGCAAATAATCAAATTGCAGCTTGTTCCCAAAAAATTTACTCGCAAGCACTTGTCACCCTATCCTACGTCAATAGTTCTCTCAGTTGGGCGAAAGGTGAAAATATGGTATGTCAATTACATAATGACATGGTTCTATCAGGAGGATGAAGGAAATTTGTTACAGATAATCAACTAGGAATTATGGATAAATGTGTTTTTGAATTGATTGATCCAAGAAAGTTAAATGTTTAAAAAAATTCGCAACTGATGATTCTATATATTTCATATAATTCATGTATTTTATAACTCTACAACCTCAAGAGATTTAAACTGCAAAAGTTAAACAACTATAGCTTTTATTGAAATGTCAATTATATATCTATTGTTGTGTTTTAATTCATTAAGCAAATAAACATTGCAACATTAATAAAACTCGATTCCATAACAAGTAGAATAAACGTTGTAGCGTTATTTACATTTAAACTTTCCAGTTTAATGAACTTATTAGTAGTCCATGGTGAAGGTAGCATTGCAACATTTGTAATGTCAGTGCACCAGTTTAAGAAATCATTTGTTAGTAGATGGTGAAGATAACAACAACATTTGTAATGTCAGTGCATCAGTTTAAGAAATCGTGTGTTAGTAAGTGGTGAAGATAACACCGTGTTTGTAATGTCAGTGCACCAATTTAGAAATTCGTTAATAGATGGTGAAGATAGCACCGCAGGATTTTGAATGTCAGTGCTTCGATTTAGGAAATCATTTGCTACTAGATGGTGAATATAACGTCGCAGCTTTTGTAATGTCAGTGCGTTGTTTTAGGAAATTTTTTATTAGTATTTGAAATTGGTATTAATAGTTTAAATGATGAATTTGTATATGTAGTTACACGAATTATATTATAAATTGGTGATTACTTTTGTCCAATTGCTAAGCCATTGCATCGGTAATTATAATTAAATTGGTAATTTTCACATGTATTTAGTTAAGTCTAGTTGAAATTGGTTTACAGTTTTCCAATCAATGAATTGTACATTTAGCCAAAATAATTATAGTTGAAATTGGTTTATCCAATTGATAAAATTCTAAATTTACTAGCATTGATTCAACAATGAAATTGGTTTAAGGTAGTCTAATTGATTAATTTGTATCTCTAATTACACTAATTATTCAACTTTAAATTGTTTAATGACTGTCCATTAATCAATTTGAACATATAGTATCACTAATTGTAGTTGAAACTGGTTTAGGGTTATATAATTGATCAAATTGATCATATATAAGGTGATTATAGTCCTATGGAGACCTTAAACCCTAAAAAATAATATCAATCAATCTTGCAAAAGGAAACATAACATGGTTTTAAATGGTAAAACAAAAAGACTACAAATAGTCACCATTATTTATTGATTATTAGAGAAAACAGATGCAGCCAGCTACTAAAGGGAAAAATTAATAAAATAAATGTACTTACCTCAGATGTGAAAATGATGGGACATGGCCAACCAGTGGTTTAACAGAGGATATGGCTTTATCTTATGGATAAAAAGTTGATAAGCATGATAACACATGAGGTGGGTTAATTTGGCAATTTTGTACATTCGTATAGTAATTTAGCTTCATACAGCTAATATAATGTTCCTATACAGATAATATACAAGCGTGAATTTGTATTCTTAAAACAACATTAAAAAAAACTCAATCATCAACATAAAACATTAAAACACATGAAACCCACCAACATTAATCAACATATATATAAACATTAATTAACATTCATCAACATGTTTATAAAATCCATCAACATTTATGAACAAAACCAGCAACCTGGACCATCACCATCAACAAGAAACTTTAAACCAAACTACACTATCCCACCCAATGAACATTAGACTTTCTCTTTCAAAGTCCTTTTAAATTCCATTCCCTTGTTCATTTCTACTATGTATCTGTTGTGCAAGTCTGTATTCACTTATTTATGGCGCTTCAAGGTTCGTACCTCTTGCTCAGTGAAAAACTTTTGCTCTTCGTACATCTCTCTATAGGTTTCCATATTTAGGATGTTGTAGTCTTCGACCTCTACCCTAAAATTACTGTACATGTGGTTTATTGCCAATCGTGTAGAATTACTTTTAGCTTTTTCTTAGTTTACCCTAAAGCCTCCCTTGATAACTATTGGCTTCAGATCCTGATTACCTTCAATTAGGTTGATGGTGATGATAGCCTGGAACTTATCCTCCGCATTGGTAAGGAACTAGTACATAGGATTTTGAAATCACTTCGTTGTAGCAATGCCTTTGATTAAGCCTCTGAAGTTGATTTTGAAAGTTCTCATACATTTGGAATTCCTGCTTTAACAGTTAAAGAGGTTTCTTTTAGAACATAGTGCTTAAAATCTAGAAAGACCCTTTGAAATTCCTTACACAAGGTATGAAACTAAAAGTAGGTTTAAGGTTGTATGAAAAAGTTCAAGAGACAATGATTTTATAAATACTCTATAGGATGTATGTTGTAATAAATTTGAAACAAACATCAACCTTCTTTATTTATGCCAGCATTTATTCATATTATTCAACAGTAATCACCCAATGTATCTCCACTAAGCATTATTTCCTATTTATATCGATATGATAGCCGCACTTCCCTATAACTGCAGGTAAACCATCAAATATATGTTCAATACAATAGATTAATACACCATGACATTAAATGAGTAGCGCAATGCTTTTGTAATTGATGCGTGGATAGAGTTTATACACCATGGCATAAAGATAATAGTGTGATGTTTTTCGTAATTAATACATTTAAAAATATTAGTTGATAATTATCTATAAAAATTAATAGTGCAATAGCTAGCATGGCTATCATATTGCGACCTTATATTAAATAATTATAATTTAGGCAATCAAATAAAGTAGAAGGCATGATTACCAATGTCACCCTAACTCTGCATGTTAAAACACAAAATGGTTAGTTCTTTTGAATGAGTAGGTTTTATTGTGGCAATTAAATTATGCTACTTTTTTCCCACCGTAAACCCTTTAATCTTTACCCTAAACACAAAATATTGAGTCATTTTACCCTCTTAAATTCAAGATAAAAACTTGCAAAATTAAAATCAAGGCACCAAGTTTCAAAACATATCTCCAACACGAAATATTGAGTCATTTTACCCCCTTAAATTCCAAATAAAAACTTGCAAAAGTAAAATCAAGGCACCAGCTTTCAAAACAAATCTCTAACCTATGCACCAACAATTTTTCTCCTGTATCATCTATTTTAGCATAAATTTTATTTAGGGTATTTAGTGAAACCCTAATTAGACATCATTTAGAAACACTTAGATAGCCTTAAAAAGGAAAGTACCACAATCAAAGGATCACGACTCATCGAGAAAGCAGAAAATTCGAAGACACGATGGTGTGGAGACTTTATCACCTTCCCCAATTGGTGTAGGAAAAAGATTTATAAATGAGGAGGTCAAAGCTTATTACAATGAAACATTGAGAAAGCATACCAATATGTTGTTTTGGATAGAGGGTTTGAGTTGAGAATTTAAATGCTTATTATGTAAACATAATTGAGCTAGGGAAAATTCATAGATTATCTTTGTCCAACGACCATGCAAGTTGTTAGTGAGTTCTATGCCACTGCATCCTAAGAAAGCAATGAAGGGATTTCTTATAAGAGCAGAAAAGTTAAGTTTGGTGAGAGAATCATTAATCAATTTTATGGTATTACAGCACTAGAATTTGATATGTATGCTCTAATGATGGATAGAACTATCGATGCTAAAGATATTGTGAATCAATTATGCAACCACGGATATGAGAAATCCAATAAGAAATCGTTCCCATTTAAAAAAATTTCTTTTAATAGAAAAGATCAAGTCTAGTTGCAGTTTGTTTGCTCTTAACTAATTCTGACCAACCATTACAGTGATGTTCTAAAAGATCGTTGCATCATGGTTCATTGTACCATGAATTACAAGCCCATCAATATTGGCTGGCTAATTATAGAAAGAATTTAACATGCAATCCAAACCAGGAGAATATAGTTTTTTTCTTTAGTAACAGAGTTATGCAAGAGAATTAAGGTTAAATAGGTGCTAATAAAGAGATAGATGCTATGGTTATCTTTCAACATCTGATTGAAAGCTTCTTCAGGGAACCCGTAGTGGCTAATTTTAAAAAACATGGTAGTCAAACCTAAGAAGACATACCAACGCAAAGTGAAACCTGTCAATTAAAAGAAGCAATAGTAGAATAACTTTTCAAGTCATGATTAATGAAGCTAGAGCATTAGGTAGCTAAAGTTATGGTGGGATTGGAAAAGCTGTCACAGAGGGTGGAAACATCTTTCGCTACAGTTCAATTAAGCCTTAATATAATACAGTAACAGTAAATATTGAAAGAACAACAAAACATTAGTAAGTAATTGTTCCACTGTTATGTAGATACCATTCATGATTTTAAGGTCAAATGCCACCTAAAACTGAGCCTCTACATGTCAAAATTGAACTAGAAAATAAGTTGAATGATTGTCAATTGCCACATGAGAGTTAGCCCCAACATCTAAAGGTTGAACCTAAAATTGAGTTCAATGATACAAGAACTGAGCCCTGACACCTGAAAGTTGAAGTTAAGCCTAAATATGAGTTCAATAATAATTGTTAAGTACTTCAAGTATAGGGAATGAAGCAGCCACATCAAAACAAAAGGAAATGAAAAAAAAAAGTTGCTAGTACTTGAAGTTAGGTAGATGTGGTGGACAGTAAGGGGGAAGATCAAGACCCAAATTACATTTAATGGTAGAAAGCCCTAAACACAATAAGTAAGTATTTTTTTAGGTAGCATGGCAGAAAGTTCCTTTAGTTTTGTTTCCTAAATTTAAAGTTGGAATTTCATCATCCAGAACAAAAAAAAACTTGAATCCTATAATGGGTAAGTTAGGGGAACATACTGGGCTGTTCTTATATTGTTGGGACCAAAAAATATGTGACCAAGTTAAGACCCGTTATGGTCAGAAGCCCCTATTCAAAAAAAAGCTGACTGTAGTATAGGAGAAATTCCTTGCTTTCAATATGCGTAACACATTAATTATCGATGATTCATATGCAAAGGTTAGCTGCAACCTTTAAGAAAAACATGGATATCACCTATCACATAGTCTTTCAAGTCCAAATTAGACTCAGCATTGGGTGAAACCGGATATTTGAAAGGATATTTATAGGTCCACCTATCAGTGGAACTCAATAGAGTATCTACTGGTCAATCCGTATTCGTAGGAGCAAAATGAATTAGATGATTAATGGTCGTTTTTCTATTAAATGGAATAGTTCACTTTATATTTTTCTATTTAATATTTAATACTTATACGTAACTGCGAGGCTTAATCAACCAGCACTTTAAATTTATTTTTTTTATTTTTTGCAACTTTTTAATAAATGCTCCACTTTTACACAAAAAAAGCATAGCGTTTAATGTGACATGACAACATCTTAAACAACAAAGCATATAATGCTTTAAAGTGATAATGCCCTAGCTCGTATGATATCTATCAGGCTGTTTAGAGAGAAATAGTTAAACACTTGGTATGCTAACCCTACGCCATATTTTTCATTTTATAATACCTTCATAGGATAGGAACATCAATACTGTCGTGGCTTTTATAACTTTTACCGCGTTATGTACTTCAAAGAGCCATACCTTAGATATAGGGTTTAAGCATACTGCATAAAATTTCAAAAACTTGAATTCTAATTTTAATATTGTTTGAATTTTGTCCTTTTGTCTCTATTACGAATTAAACTTTTCCCACTTTAAAACTTGAAAACCTAATTGTGAAGCATAGTTCAAAGTTTGTATGAAAATAGAAACATTAGCCCATACATAAATGAAGAACGCTAAGAATTTATACCTAACACAGCACTACTTAATGGATCAGACAATCAAATTTTGCTGCATTATTTATTATTTGTTATGGCTACTTCTTTAAATCATTCATCCTCCTACCAGTTGATTTTTGCTCCACCAAATATTGAATTGGATTATGAAGGAGACCCAATTTATTGCTTTGTAAATTGAAAATACCAAGGTGGGTTGCATTGACAACCCTGAATTTGAGTAAAAGATTTTTTAACTGCCTTCAGTATTTAGTTAGTAGCTTCTCCATTTTTCTTTTTATTAACTTGTGATATACAATGCACATGTAACATATTTGAAACGTTGTTAATTTATATCCATTTCCTAATGCTTTTAAAGAAAGCAGTACTCATTTCAAGCATGGCATGATCCCAGACACACAGCTCATTCAAAGAAGCTAATATTAGAGTTGATAAACAGAGATAGATATTTGTTTCAGTAATTAATGAACTTTATAAGATAATTTACTGCCTTCAACCAAAATTTTATTTATACGATCACTATAAAACTAATTAAAGAGAAAAAAAATTACAAAATGAATTAAAGAATGTTCATGGGCAATTGACAATCATTAAAGAAACAGGTGCCGAGATTTAAGATTATGCTTGTCATTCTTATAGGAGTTTGGTTTTTTAACTTTTATCACTTGTACAACTCAAACTCTAACTCAAAAGGAAACAAATATAGCTTTCCAGCTTTGCTATAGTTTATTTTGTTTGTAGCTGCTGCTTGTTTTAATTTTTAAAAAAAAAAGACTAAAATGATATTTCCAAATCCAGAGGGATCAAGAACGCCAAATGTTGCTTGCTCTGTATGCAATAACTACACCCTATAAGAGTAAAATAAGAGCGTATCCAAGAATAATAAAATTCTCATATAATAAAAAAAGAGTGCATATAAGTATAAAAATTATATTTTGACTTGACTGTAATTATATAGCTTGTAACACCTACCTTGCATGCATCTACATTTTTAGTTGTTTTACTAGATGTTGATGCCTCATTTAGTTCTTTCAGCAAATGTAATCATCATGTTAAAACTGATATAAAGTTTATGGTTATTACATAAATATTTTATCAAAATGGCTATACACCTCATCAAAATTAATATCTTCCCAAAAATGTCTATTCTCATAATGCTGATCGTATGATGAATTGTACTTACTGTCACCATCAATTATTCTAGCATTACTTTCTATAAGGCTATGAGATTAAATGTACGATTATTATGTCCCAATAACCCACATTGTGAACAAGTATAATTCCTTTTGTTATTCTCTTCATCTTTTTTAATATTCTCGTAGGAGCTCTTTTGAGGTTCCTACAGCAACGCATCTTCTCTCTTTTTAAAGTTTTTCACCCTTGCATGGAAATCTCCACCCTAGCAATCAAGTTAGACAAAGCAATCCTTGTGACGTCAAAACCTTTTTTGCTTTTTGATGCCAAATAGCATAATCTTTTGAACATTGCTAATAATGATGAATGTCCCGATCTGTCCACTGTATTTTTATCCAATTACAAATTAATAGTTGCCATCATATTATCTCTGCATTAATAGTCCAACAACGTATGATGCAACTCTCTGGTATATACTTCAAATGTTCATTTTTCAATACAAAAATTATATGCCTACAAGGAATGCCTTAAGACTCAAACATTAAAAAAGATATTTGATGCTTTGTTTTACTTCATCTTAATTGACTCTTGTCTCCTTTGAAGGCCGTAAATTCTATATCAATGTATATACTTTTGTGTGCACTTCATTTTTCCATTTTTATGTAAACATTCTAACGCCTAAGCTCTTTCCTAAACCTTTTGAATGAATTACGAGCGAAAAATGTTGTCATGTTTTTCTAGGGATTACATGTCACTCAAAGGAGCAAGTTTAGTTTCTTTAGGGTAAAAGTCTGCCTCTAGCTTCAATCTAGCATATCTGAAACTTCATTTTTATTGAATTGAGGAATTCAAGTAAGGTTCCATTTCTCTTTATATATCTCTTTAAATATGATTTGCATCATTCATAAGGAAAAGTTATTTTCATACCTCTTAAAAACTTGCCTATCAGAAACACTTAAGCCCACATAAACCTTGTATTATATTTTTCATTGATCCAACTATTTCTTTCAAGATTAAATCTATATACCAAATTCTTTCACTCAAAATCAAATTCTTCTTGGCTTCACTAAGAATTCATACATTTTTTAAATCCTTATGCACTTTCAATGTTGTAGAGGTTTAAGGTAACATTCCTCTGAGTGTGCCATACGCAAAGCTTATGATTAGCTTCAAGGATAACAACTTTTAGTGCATTGTGCATTACCTTGTCCCCATTAATAATAATTAAAATGGGCTTTTTATTACAAATGCAACATAAGAACTCATTTAGAAACCTAAACAAAAGTCTCTTAACTTTCATTTGATAGAATTACAAATCCAAAAACAATTGTTTGATGGTGATTATTAATTCCTACAAACATCAATATGGGGAGATAGTACCCATTCTTTTTGTATGTTGTATCAAATGCAATAACATCTTCAAAGTATGCATAATTTGATTGGCTCTTTGAATCTACCTAGAAAATATTTTCAAGCTGGTTTTCATCATCAATAATATATCTTATGTAAAAACTAGGATCCGAAGTTGCTTTGGCCTTAAAATATAGTAATGAAGCATTTATATCACCACCTGTAATTGCCTTTATCGATTTTGTAACATACTTATTTGAAAGATCTTTCCTTGTGAAACCTACATTCTCGAATCCACAAGCTTCATCAACGAAGTGTAGGATTATTTGGGATGGTTGAATTTTGACTTGTCTCATTGCCATTGCCTCTGTTGTTGCCCCCATACGAACAACATGGTTTAATTTAATAAGAGACTCCTGTGAAGGTTTCACCAATTCATGGTTGCGTTCTTTATAAAACATAGACACTACCTATTTATACATATTCTTATGAACTATTTGCCTTACATTTTGTTTGGGTTAAAAATCTAGAATCCTAGATCCTATTTTTATTTTTCAACCATTTCTCCTTCTGAATCTCTTCTTTATTACATAATAAATTCTTTCCCACCATATTCTACTGCTGATCTTTCTTTGTACTTCCTTATCGCATACTGAATCCTATATTATAAGCATAAGCCATGTAAAGTGACTATACACCATCCAGAAAATTAAACTCTAAACCTTCTATATCTTTGTTGTTAATTAAAACAGATCTTTATGATAAAAAAATCATCTACCTAAGAACTGTTTTTTCTATAAGGTAACAAATCCATTTTGCCTGAAAATTAATTTGATAAATCAACATCTATTGAATATGTCCTCGAAGGCAGATTATCATTCATATCCAAACTAAATTTCTCTCTACTTTCTTTCAAGTTGCTATCTATTTGTGATTTATTCACTGAATGTAAGAAGCTGCTAACGTGAAGAAACATATGTTTTAAATTTATAATCGAGCAATTGGAATATTTTAAAAACTAAGTAACCTACTAATAAATGTAGCACATAAATGCTGCACTGAAACAATAAACGTCGCTCTAAGCAATAAATGCTATAGTTGAACAAATAAATGCTATAATGGTTGAACATAATTGGCATAATGAATCACAATTACACATGAAACTCTATTTCATTATACATTAAAGCCGTACCATAACATATAGTACATCACACATTTTTAATATCCCCATATAGCGATAGTTAAATATACAACATGTTTATGTTTTATCTCATGTTTACTTTAATTACTTTAAAAAAAAACTAAACAACAAAATAACTTTAGGTTCAACCTTCAACTAGGATGATTTCATGATACCACTACATCTAATGTTCTATGATTTGAGTATGACTAAAAAATGATAACTCAGCTTTAGTTCTGCGAACAACTATGCTTTTTTTATCCTTTTTTTCTTTGGTTTTCCTTGAAAATACCCTAAACCCAACAGTGAATAACAAAACTTGAAACTAGCTAACCAAGAACAAAGCAATACAATGCAGATTTTTATGTACAATAACTAAAGTAATAAAAGACTATCCATACTTCCTTTTTTCTTTAGTCATATACAATGCGAAACCAAGTCTCTTATCTTTATTTCTAATAACTTGTTTTGGATAGGGTTTTAAGTTGCTTTTCTCAAATTTCTATTCTTACATTAAAATAGGTAAAACTTTGAAACACAACAAAATTATCCATGCTTTGAATTTTTTAACTCTTTTTCCTTACACCTAGTAACTGGTTAAGGGATTTTATTTAAAGTACATACATCAATGGTTAAAAACACCTGAAATTCATCAAATGATCAAAAATGATTTTGTTCTCATTGAAAATGTTTTCATTATAGTCGTTGCCCTTTTTCTTTTCCCCCCTCTTTCGTCCATTTTCCTTTCTTCATTCCTTCTTTTCTTTCTTTTTTCTCTCTCCTTTTCTCTTTTTTCTCCCTAAACCTGAAAAAAGTTACTTTCTACTATTTCATCATCTTCTTTTTATATATGTAATAAATAATTGTTTAGTTTAAACATGTAACTCATTTCAATTCTAAAAAAAAAATATTTGAAATTAAGTTGACAAGACAATAATATGATAATGACATGCTAAAATATCCATTTACGAAAATCTATAACCACATTAAAAGCTATCTTTAAATGCATAAAGAAGGATCTTGAATAGAACTAGTAATATTTAACACGATTATATGAATATAATATGCAAAAAAAAATGACACACGAATACATTCTCAAAACCTATAACAATACAAATTATTAATGTATCAAAATTGATATAAATATAAAATACCTTAAACATGATCATGACATGATAAAATATGCGAATATGATATAGATACACGAATTGCCAGGTCTCTTAAAGGGTAAAAGTTTATTGCAGGTCCCCATACTATAATGAAAAAAAAATTAGTCATATGCTATTAAATTTAGTATTTTATTCTTTGTATATTTAAAATTGTGGCAAATAAGGAAAAATGGTTAACAGTGTTAAAAAATTATTTGAATGCTAATAAATTACTAACATGTTATGTGATGTAGAACTTTCAATTTTATACAGAAAAATAACCTAAACCTGACTTGCAACCAAAACTTATTTCTGAATAAAATTTAAAATTATACGCCGCATGAAATGGCAGCATGTTACTAGCAATTAACGATTTTTTAATACCGTTAACTATTTTTTTCTTGTTTGTTATAGTTTCAAAAGTACAGTGATTAAAATACTAAATTTAATAGTAAAAAGACTAAAATGCTTTTTTCATTATAGTACAATGACTCTTAGAAGACTTTTGTCGATTTTGAAGCAAACTCTTTTTGCCACCTAATTCATATCATAAATTAGAGTTTAAGGGGTAATTATGGTATATAATTAAAGATTAAGGTTGGTTTGAGCTTTGAACATTTAAATTTGAGATTAATTAAATACATTTAACTTTTTTATTTTTTGTTTTGTCTTTTGGTTAATATTAATGAGATATTTTGAAACTAGGGTCATTTTCAGTTCTAATCATATTGAGTTTGAGTCTTTTTTAATTTTGTACTATTTTAAATTTGAATTCTCTCAATTTCAAAGTTATTTCAAGGTTGGAATTTTTTCGTTGGCTCGAGTTCGGACAATCATTTTTAGGTTCATAGTTTTTCAACATCGAGACATTTTGGCTTTAAACTATTTTAATTAATCGTTTTTATGTAATTTAAATATTTAGAACCAAAAATATTTTTTATTAACAATTTTTTTTTTCACAAAATCATCGACAACATTTGACATGTGATATCCTCGTATCCTTGATTATCAATATAAGTTGTAGTTATCATTTAAAACTATATGTAGTACAACATTTTTCACGACTAATTGTAATAATTTATTTGATTATTATATTTTTCATAGTGAAAAGGAATTAATAAAGCACTTTTTTCCATAGTTATTATTAAGAGTTAAATAAACCACAATTTCTTTCATTTGATTTTCAATCTAAATTGTATTTACCATTATAAAAATTATTATTTTACTTTATATATTTATGTTAAATTTTAATATTTATTAAAAGTAATATATTAAAATAAAATCGATAATTAAAAATTTTATTTTTAAACATTGTTTTACAACAATTCGATCATTCTTATTTTTGTATTAAATTTAGATTATTATTGTTTTATAATGAGATCAATCTGAGTTATGCATTATTTCAGATTTAGACTATTTTCTCGAATTCAATCTCTAAACTTTTTTTTTTCAAGTTAAACTTGGGTGTATTCAAGCTCAAGCTTTCTCAATGGTTTTTTGGGCTTTGGTGCATGCATTTTAAGGGAAAATTGTAGGATATATTTTTAAAAAAGGAAAAATATGGTTTAGAAGTTAACGGGGGTAGAGAGAATTTTAAAAACGTAATATAGGGTAATAATTTTTATGAAGAGGTAAAAGCAAAAAACATTATTTCAAAAAGGAAATAATTATAAGAATTATTAATAAAAAATTATAATTATAATTTAACGTTGCTTTTCGCTTGGTATGAGAAGTGGCTCCCCCGTTTATATATATATATATATAAATTATAAATATCTAAACATATAAATTATATATATCAAAAATAGTATTTAAAAATAATAAAATATGTGAAAATATTTTTTATTAAATCTTGAGTTATTATTTAAAAATTATAAAAAAATAAAAACACATATTATATTAAATTTTAAAATATCATTTACAAATAACAAAAAATAAAAATTATTTTATATTAAATCCTGAATTATCATTTACAAATAATAAAAAATAAAAATAAATTTTATATTAAATCTCAAATTAATATATATTATATAATATAATATATTATATATGCTATATGTAATATATTATATGATATTTATTACATATAATATATTATAATATTATATATATTGGGGATCGGCTCCTTTCGTAAGAGAATCGACCTCTCACAAATTATATATAATATATATAATTATATATATTACATATTAATTATATATATTAAAAATATTATATTAAATCTCGAATTATAAAATAATCTCGAATTATATTAAATACTGGATCAATATAAAAATAATAAATATTTAAAAATATTTAATATTAAATCAAAATACTTTTTAAAAATTAAAAATAATATATATTATACATATTATATATCATATAATGCATATATAATATAATGTAATATTATAAATATAATATATTAATATATTGCATAATATAATATATTATATACAATAAAATATAAAAATATTTTCTATTAAATTTTGAAAAATAATTAAAAATAATAAAGATTAAAAAATATTTAATATTAAATATAAATATTTTTTAAAAAATTTAAAAAAATATATATTATATATTATATAATAAATATATAAAATAATATACAATATAATAAAAATAACATAAAAATATATTATATAATATATAATAAAATATTAAAAATATTTTATATTAAAAAATAATTATTGAATGTACGACTTCTTATAACTTCCTATAACTAAATGTACGACTCACTATAACTAAATGTACAACACACTATAACTAAATGTAAAGCACATATATAAAGCAGTCGTATTCATGTATGATCGTCATCACCTTGAGCATGACTTTATATATGTTAAAGTTGATTATTTTTATATAGTGAGAGGATGACATTCTAATAGAAAAAAAATAAATTGGTAAGCAAAAAATAAAAAGTACAATTAATTATTCTTGTATAGTGAGATAATCATAACTCACTATCTTTGAAGATCTTTGTTTACGTAAAAAATTTTAATCATTAAGATTGCAAACAAAAAAAACAATAAACAATATATATCATAATTTAATATATATAATTTATAGCTTTTACTAAATTACTGCTAAGAAAAAAGGCAGCCAAAAAACGAGATGAAAAAATAAAAGCAAAATAATAATTATAATTTCTTTATTAATAATTCTAATAATTGTCATTTCTTTTTCTAAAATTATTTTTTCCTTCTTTTATTTTTTTAACAATTATTATTACCTGTTACGTTTTTTTAATTCTCCTTAAATATTTTTCGCCCACTCCGAGTTAGCATTTAATATAAAATACTTTTTACTTTTATTATTTTTAAATAATAATTTAAGATTTAATAAAAATATTTTTATTTTTATTATATGATATATATTAATATCATATATATTATACAGTTTATATATAATATATATTATTTTTAATTATTTTAAAAATAATTTAAGATTTAATATAAATATTTTTTATTTTTTATTTTTATATATTAATCCAAGATTTAATATAAAATATTTTTTAAATAGTAATTCATTATCAAGTGTGAAATATTTTTTTATTTTTATTATATATAATATATTATTATATTATTTTTATAATATTATATGTTATTATATACTTTATATTATATATAATATGCATAATTTTATATAATTTATATTATATATCATATATATAATTTATATTCTTTTAATTTTGTAAAAATAATTTTAATTTTAACATAAAATATTTTTAATTTTTATTATTTTTAAAATATATTTTTATATATATAATTTATATATAGTATATTATGTATATAATATATAATGTATATATAATATAAAAGGGGGAGTAAGTTCTTTTACGAAAGAATCGACTTCCCACATAATAGATATATATGTATAAGGTGAGGGTCAGTTTATATAATATATTTTATAATGAACTCTTGATAGAAGCTCAATCATTATTTTGAATTGAAGACTACATAGATTGTTGTCAAGCTCATTTTTATGAAAACCTTCATATATAATATATTTAATAAAAAATTAAAATTAATTTTGAAAAAATTAAAATTAATTTTTTGAAAAGAATGTTTTACATAATATATTATAGATTTGATAATATTTTTATGTAAATCTGTAATATTTGTATGTAAATTTGGTAGTGTTTATATGTAACAAATTATATACAAATATTACCTTTAAAGATTTTTTACATAAATATATTACATATATTACAAATTACACATATACGTTATGTAAATTGTCATATTTATGTGTAATTTTTGTAATATTTAGTTGTAATTTTACCAACTGATAAATATTATAAATTTATCAAAAAAATTAATTTTTTCATAATATAATATAATTATTACTAATATACCCAAATATATTATTAAGCTAAAAAAATGAAAACTTTTTTTACTTAAAAAATTACTACAAAAATTAATTTCTCACTCATATAGTATATTTAATCAATAATAGAAAAATAATTTTTAAAAAATTATAGTTTATTTTCTTAAAGAAATATTTTACATACATATATTACGGATTTGGTAATGTCTTTATGTAAATCTGTAATATTTATGTGCAATTTTGATAATATTTGTATGTAACAAATTATAAACATATATTACCTTCAAAGATTCTTTATATAAATACATTACATATAACACAAATTACACATATACATTATGTAAATTGTAATATTTATGTGTAATTTTTGTAATATTTAGTTGTAATTTTACTAACTAATAAAAATTATAAATTTATCCAAAATTTTTTTCTTAATATAATATAATTATAACTAATATACCCAAATAAATTATTAAACTAACAAAAATAGGAAAACCTTTTTCACTTCAAAAACTACTACAAAAATTAATTTCCTACGCACATAATATATTTAATAAATAATAAAAAATAATTTTTAAAAAATTATAGTTAATTTTTTTAAAGAAATATTTTACATACATATATTACAGATTTGATAATATTTTTATATAAATCTATAATGTTTGTATGTAAATTCGTTAATATTTGTATATAACAAATTACATATATATATTAACTTTAAAGATTCTTTACATAAATACATTACATATAACACAACTTATATAAAAATATTTAATACATATTTTTATTACCTATGGTAAGAAACATATGTTATAGATAATATTATTCATGTAACTATAATATTTTTTTGTAATAGTATTTTTTATTACCATTTGATAATATGTTTATGTAACTTAAAAAATTTTTAAATAAATATAATAAATTTATGTATTGCAACTTTTATTATCTTTTATCATAGTAATAATGTATATGTGTAATTATAATATTTGTGTAATATTTATTCATATTACCTATAATAATATACATGTGTAATAGATAATATAATTTATGTAATTATAATATTTTATATAGTACTATTTTTTATTACTTAATTGTAATAAATTTTTGTAACTTATAAAATTTTTATGTAAATTTAATAAATTTATGTATTACAACTTTTATTAATTGTTATTATAATTTATGTACATAAATAATATATATGTAATTATAATAAAAATTTATAATATAAATTATATTAATAATCATAATAATTTATTTAATAGATAAAATAATTTATATAACTATAATTTTTATTGATAATGTTAATATATTTATGTAATTATAATAATTTTATGTATTATTATATAATAATATATGTAAAAAATAATAAAATAAATAAAAATTATGACAACTAATTTAACCGGTTGCCATTGAAGCTGATGGGAAGTGTTCTTTAAGAAACGCATTCTAGAAGCTCCCGCATTTTTAACTATATTACATTTGTAATTTATTTTGGCCTTTTAATGTTTATTTATGTTTCTTTCCTTATATAAATTTGTCATGAATTAAATTTATATTTTGCTTAATATTCTTTCATGTTTGAACGATAAGTGGCTTGTTTTTATAGTTTTATACTTTTTTTATTTATTTTTCTTTACAATGCATGATTTTTCTTGTATTGATTTGTCAAAAAAAAAAAGTATTTATGTAGTTAATTAAGATTCCTGATATTTTATCATTTTGAAAATTATAGAATTCATCCCGTTTTGGAGTACGGGCATCCGCCAAGTAAGTTTAAAATCCATCCCAGCGAAAAAAAAAACCTTTAATAATTCAATATCGATATCCTCTACACATATGAATCAGACACCGATAAATATTTTAAACTTACTTTGCAAATTTTTAAAACTTCTTCTGTTACTAATAAAAATATTAATTTATATTACAAATAAAATAATATCAACTTAATTAAAAAAATTTATAAAAAATTTTAATTTTATTTTAATAAATATATTAAATGAAGATTATAAAAATTATTTAATATAAAAATATAAATATTTTTATTAAATTTATTTTAAAAGTTTTAAATATTTAATTTTAAAAAATAATATTATCTATATGTAATTTCTTATTTTTCTCACTTTCTCTTAATATTTTTTTTTTCTTTCTCACACGTTTTTGGTGTATGGAAATGCAGTAGAACTAATTTTTCAAGTTCTAAGGAAAGTATTTATTAGGATAAAATGTAGGCAGCAGTGACACTGACGGTTACACCGACCCCTGCAAGCATTAATTTCGAAATTAATTGCAGATTTGACATTTTTCTATTTATTTGTGTAATACTCTACATATTCACCTTGACACTTGATAATGGTTCGTTGCTCAACGTGCCGGTAAAAGTTCAATTATTTCACAAAAGAAGTTTTATATTTTTAATATTTATTTTATAATAATTTAATAATTAATTTAATTCGAATTAAATATTAAAATATTAATAAAAATATTTAATTTTAATTTTAATATATTAAATATTAATATAAAATTATTACATTGTAATTTTAATTTTTTTATTTTGTGTATTATTAAATGCGGATAGTTATATTTTAACAATATGAAATATAATATAATATTATTATTTTAATAATAATTTATTAATATAATCAATATTATTTATTATTTTAATAAAATATTATTTTAATAATAACTTGCAATGTTATCAATTTTTTAAATTTTAAATTGTATTTTTAATATTTTATTGAAAATGTTTTGATATTATTCTTTTAATAATAAATATATAAAGCTAACTCTTTAAAAATCTAATAATAAAATTTTTAATATAGAAATATTAATATCTAATACTATAAATATTAATAAAAATAATATTTTAGTAATTATTAAAATATTTTAAATATTTTTTATAGTTACTATTTTGATAAGAAATAGTATTATTTTAAATATTTAATATTAATATAATATTTATATTAGAACATTACTAATTGAAATATTAATATTATACATTAGTAGTTTAATGATAAATAGTTTCTAATATTCTAATATTTCTATTAATATTAATATTTTAGTAATGTAAAAAATAATATTTTAATAATTATTATAATATTTTAAATATTAAAATAACTATGTTTTAATAGTAAATAGTATTATCTTAAAGTATTTAATATTAATATAATATCTTAATATTAAATATTATTAAAATATTTCTATTTAAAATAGTAATTTAAAATATTATATTTTAATAATAAATAGTTTTTATATTTTAATAATTAATATTTTAATATTTATGCTAATGTTGGTATTTGAAAAAATAAATTTTTCGTAAAATAATCACACAAGAAAATTATTTTTCATTAAGTCATTCATACATAAAAACGTTCTACTTTTTTCAAAAGAAATTACACATTTCAAAAATCACTTTTTGGAAGCCAATTCTTTTGGAAGTAGAAGGACCCAAAAATTTGAAAACTCCAGCAATCACCATTCAATTTAAGCACTATTAAGCTTGATATGCCCTAAGTTTAGAGTGAAAATGGTTTTTTTTTCTTAAAAAAAAAGCCTATTAAGTCAATGTTAGATCATTTATTGAACTATGGTCTTGGGGATGGTGAAAACATAATTTAACATTTAAATAAATATTCTAACAAACATGTAATAGGCTCAAGCATACAATAAGCCACGCAAAGACCATACTATTGCAAGACAATTAATAAGCAAGTAATTTGACAAACAAGTAGTGGCCTAAAACATGCAACTAGGTACAAAACATCATTAGAAAGAGAATAACTAACCTCATGCTTTTATAAATCATAGTCATTTCATCAAACATGTAGTAATCTTATTCTAGTATCATAAAAACCATGGAACACAGGATACATCATGAACATATCAATATGGCCAAAACTCCCTAAAGAAACACATCATGTTGTCATCAAAGAGATCCTCTATACAACCTCAACCACGTGAAAAAAAAATGCGTAAACCTAGCATAAAATTTCATGAATTTGAAAAAGTCTAAGGATGAACATGACAAACTTGAATTTATTAAACAAAAACAAAGAAAAATATCAGAGGAGGGATTATACCTCTAAGCTTTAATCCTTCAAGCTTTTCCTCTTTTTCTCTTTTTGTTCTTTAAAATGGGCTGCTGCCACTTTCTTTTCTTTTTTACTTTTGTATCGTGGACAAAATGGACTTTAAAGTGGTGGCCGGCGAAGCCAACCAAAATGGGGTTTGGGCAATTTTCTTTGCCATGCACCAACTTGGTATATGTACTCCCTACGTGTTTTCAAAATTTTATTACCCTAGGTCCCTGTAATTTGGGACTCAACGAGCGCATTTTTGGTTAATCACATGCTCATTTTTTTTATTAACAAAAATGTTATATTTGGTGCCCATTTTAAAATTGAATTAATCGTTCAAATATGCTACCTTTCCTATTATCTTTTTAAATTTAGGCCACCTTTTTAATAAATTAAAAACCAAGCTCAAATATCAAGACCATATTTAACCTAAAATTTCAATTACTTTAGTAATTGGGCCAATTTTATTAAATTAGAACCTTAAATTCAATGGCATTCTTTGGTTTAAAATAGCATACCATAGGATATTGATCATTCTAAAAGATCTAGATAAATGTAAGTGTATATAATAGTACATTAGATTTACTCAAAGGTAAGGTTATTCACTCAGGCCTTAGATTCACTTTATATTTGAAAAAGTTTGGTTAAAAAATATCAGGTTTAAAAATAGGTTTGCATAAAAAATTAGATTCGATTAAAAAAAGGTCAGACCTTGCTTTTAACTTTCAAAACCTAAGCTCAACCCAACCCGATTTATTTTATTATTATATAATAGATATTAATTTTATATTTTATATGTTATATAATTTTATCATATAAAAAATATGTATAGGTGATATTATAGTAGGTTATATTATTTATATTTTTAAATTTTATAAAAGAAAATTATTAAATTAATAAAGATTAAATTTTAAAAAATATATATTTTTAAAAAACAAATTATAAAAAAATAATATAAATAGATATAAATAAATTATAAATTTATAAATATATACAAATATAAATAAATATATTTGAGTTTCACCGTAACACCTCTACAGTACACCGGATAAACTGAAATCTCGAGTAAGCGTTGACACACAGCAACTTGCCTACTTTGTCGAAAAGCAGACGAAAGTAGAAGTCACTTTTTTTTTATTCTACACCTTCTCCCCGCAGGTATGGCAAACAATCTGGCAGCTTCTTCCATCCAAAAAGTACTTTATTGGCTGGGAAGTAGACTTCCAATGGGCAGTAACAAACTTCAAGGAGAAAACGTTGCAAACTACCTTGTTCAGGTTCTCTTAGACTGCAGTTATCTACTTCATCTGGTGGGAGAGAAACTCTAAAAGGCACTCCATGAAGAAGAGCATGCCCGAAAAAGTATTTCAGTTGGTTGTTGTTGTTAGATCTATATTTTACAAAGTTACATAATTTCATTTAATACAACCAATTCTTTGTTACCTAGGCAATAGAGCATAGTTAGGGGGTGTGGAATCGATCGGTTCGGTTTCTGGACACCGAAAACCGATTAAAACGATTTTAGAATTGGAACTGACTAAACCGACCTGCGGTTTATCATTTAACTGATCCAACCGAACCAGTCTTATTAGGTTCGATTCGACCGGTTGACACCATAAAATTGTTTGTTTTGGTTTCAGCAAAAATTCCCTGTTTAAAACATATTAAAAAAAACAAATATTCCACAATTTACAACCAATAAAACCATTAAAGAAATAACTATACTTTTTATTAAACCAATTAAACCTTCCATTTTGATTTTTGATGTTGGGAGGTGGGATTTTGCGAGTTTCATTCGACAGGAAGGGGATGGAATTTTGGGGCTTGGCTTCGTCTGCAGCTTTGCTTAGTGCTAGCAGAGACGAAGATGATTGATGATTTTAGGGCAATGGTTTTGGGTGGGTATCTGGAATTAGGGATGGGTTGTAATGGGATTAAGTTGCTGGCTGTAGGATTGGGTTGAGCCTAATATTATTTATTATTTAATTATTATCGATTTAATTCGTCAGCTCGATTTAAAAAAATAAAACTACAAACTGATTGATTAAACCTTCTTAATCAAATAACGAAAATTGATTATCACCAAAACTGAATAAATTGACTCGAAAAAACTGAACACAATTAGACGTTTTTTTTTTTTCTCGGTTCAATGGAATCTATGCTCAACCCAGTATAACTTATTAAGATTGTGAGGCTATGCCCGTATAATGTAGCAGGTTGCCTGCTTCTTTTGCATGCTACAATAAAAATTAAATTATTCAAAAAAAATTATTTAATTAAAGCAACAATTCTAATTTTTATTAGATGAATAGTTTATAAAATAATAATTTATTCTTTTATAAAAAATTATAAGGTATGAATTATTAACATATTTTTAACCAATGATTATATAAGTCGTCATGCATGAGATGATTAAAAATAGAGATCTATTTTATAAAAAATTTGTAGGAAAACATATTTTAATAGGCATCACATCCGAGATAAATTTATCTTAAAATAATTTTAAATCTCATCTTTCTTTGATTATAAAACTTTCTTACATTGGTGATTTTGTGCTAGAGTTAGCCTAATGCTCAAGCAATAAACAATTAAATAAAAACATGAAAGTAACGGAAAAAGAACTAAAGAATCAAAGGTATAGCGAAATTCCCATGAATCATACTTGTAAAACTTTAATGTGATTAAGCAATCGCATAACACATATGATTTATCCTTTAAGGAAAATCATAAAATTAATTAAGATTTGTTTAAAAAGATAATTTTTTTGCAAAAATAAAATCTGAATTTGAGAATACGATAATACGTGAGGAATGTATTAATCTTCACGACATCCATTTGAGAAAATGATATCAATTAATTATCGGTTATCTCTTATCCTTAAATGATTTTAATTTATATAAAAAAATAATTCCTTATTTTCTTTAAAAAAACTTTATATCTTTTTCTAAATCATTTTACCTTTCTATGAAAATATAATATTTTATTTTTAATTTTTTCTCACCTCAAGATCTTACTTGAATTACAGTTCCTTAGAGTTTCGTCATCGAACATTCACATTGATATTTATAATTCTCTTGAACGCAAATGATGCAAACTATTAAAAAGTTAATAAACGTGAATTTATTTTGAATTTATTTTTTTCCTCTTATTCTTTTAGAAAAAAAAAATTTTATATTCATTTGTTACTTAAAAAGAAAAATTCATCTATGCAAAAAGGAGTTTCATAACACCCCAATGCTGTTAATAATACCCTACTAATCATATAGTTTTAAAAAATAATTGAAACTTTAAAGTTTCTTTAAAAATCCATTTTAGAATTAAAAAAAATCATTACGATCTAATGTTTATTTGCTAAAAGTACACATTTTCTTATCTTTTATATTTCAGTGTATAAAACAATAATTATCGACGATATTTGAGATAAATAATACACATTTTGTTATTAATATATACTAAAAATTTGTTGAATAAAAATGCCTGTTTAAGTAAAACGGATAGCAAAATTCAAAAAGTTATCTAATTATATTTGAATCTGAAAACCAAGTCAGGTATTTTTATTAAACATTAAAATTTCTATTTATTTTTTTATATTTCAATAATTCTATTTAAATTTGACTAGGTCAAATAAAAAATTTAAGTTTAATTTGATTTCATTCTAAAATTAATAAATTATACTCAAATGATCCGAACTCAAATAATAAAAATTTAAAACTATATTAATTAAAATCTAAAATAATTCAAATTTGGATAATTTAAATATCAAATTTTAATTAATTTATATTCAAAATAATTTAATCTTATAATAATTCAAACATCAAATAAATTAAACTCAAAACAATTCTAATCTAATTGAAAAAATATGTTAAAAATTTCAGAACTTAAGTTGATTTAACCTAAATTAATTTAGTTAAAATCAACTTTGACTTATACGGTTAACGGCTCTCCCCAGCTCCATTTGTCTCCGGAAAATTAAAACACCTTGGTTTTTTCAATCTTCTGATAGCCTCCAGATATCATACTCAAAAGTTAATGAAGCGGAGCCTCCTTATTAATTCACACGACAGTCTAACCACCTCAATGGATCCCACATGGATTAAGGAGCCTGCCGCGTAGAGCAGCCCCCTATAAGTCTCTTGAAGATGACAGCCAATCCCAACCATTGGAACAGAGGTAATCATCTTATAAATCGAATTATTTTAAATATTTAATTAAATTTTAAACTTAATTTAATTTGTAAGTTTATATTATTATTTAAAAAATTATTTATATTTTTATAATTAAATTTAAATAAAAATTATTATTTATTAAATAAATAATGATTTAGATCTAAATTTTAAAAAATAAACCTAGGTCTAACCGGCAGTGGCCGAGCAGCGTTGGGCTGGTTTACGTCTCAGTCTCACCATTAAAAGAAGTGTACGTATACTTCTAAGACCTACTGTTGTTTTGCAGATTTTTAATTAGTGTTTGGTGTGGTTGTCTGGATGCAGATGTAGAATTATTAAATATTAGAATTATTAAATATTGCGTTTAAAGGTAATTATATAAATTAAGTTTTATATTAATATTAAGAGTGTGTTAAAAATAAAACATTAAAAAAGAAATTTTTTAACCGGATTTTTTCAATGTTTTGTTATTAAAGTTTAAAATTGTGGAAATATATATAAATGTCGGCGTTCAACTTTATCAAAAAAATATAAATATTTATATTTAATATATTATTTATGTATGAATTTATACATTAATAATCATCATATCATATCATTGATTAAAACATATAATTATATTTATTTTTAAAAATTAAAAAAAATTATTTATTTAATAACAAGCTATCCTCATATAAATTAATGACATAATATATACTTTTAATGTATAAAATATAAATAATTTTTATAACACAAGAATTTATAAATTCAATATTTAACAGTGTACAAATAACACATAAGTTAAATTTATGACAAAACATTCTGTCAACTAGCGAGCTCGATTCCATCAACTCATTTTATATCTCGGCTTCGTTGTCGTGCGATGCTTGATTTGCTTTTTCCCCTTAGCTCGATAGCCGCAAAGCGGGGCTTTCCTTGGGAAGAAGTGTGAAGAGAATATATGGAGACCCACCCTGAAGAACAGAGGGCGTGGCTTGAGTCACCACTGGTTTCTCAAGGTAGTTCATTTGAATCCCAAGAGGGATTTGGTAAAGATGCGATCCTGGCTGAGGTGAAGAAGCAGCTGCTTTTAGCAGGGCCTCTCGTGTCAGTTAATTTTTTGGTATTTGCTTTGCAGATGATCTCAGTAATGTTTGTGGGTCATCTTGGGAACCTTGCACTTTCTGGTGCTTCCATGGCAACTTCCTTTGCTTCAGTCACTGGTTTTAGCTTGTTGGTAAGACTAGCGGGTCTAATATAAGTACCTTTTCTTTCTACTTTTTTTTATACGCCAGTCATTTTCTTGTACTGATAGTAAGATGCAATGAACCTATAGTAAATGTTACCCTCTGTAAAATTTTCTTTGGTGCCCTTTTTTCTCCTGGTTCATTACAGTGTTAAATACTTGATTCTAATTCTTTTTTTTTTTCTTTTTTCCCTTTCTGATGGTTAGAGGGGAATGGCAAGTGCATTAGATACATTCTGCGGTCAGTCTTATGGAGCAAAACAGTATCACATGCTTGGGATTCACTTGCAAGGGGCCTTGATTGTTACGTTATTCGTAAGCGTTCCCCTTGCATTTATCTGGGCCAATGCTGGTGACATTCTTTTGTTCTTCGGACAAGATCCTGAAATATCAGCTGAAGCTGGACGGTACGCTCGTTTCATGCTGCCGAGCATTTTTGGTTTCGCTATCCAGGAATGCCATATCAGATTCTTACAAACCCAAAACAATGTAGTTCCAATGATGGTTATCTCAGGATTTACGACGTTACTTCATATCCTTATCGGTTGGATTCTGGTGTTCAAGTCTGGTCTCGGAAATAAAGGCGCTGCTTTGGCGAATACCTTCTCTTACTGGATTAATGCTATACTTCTAATACTATATGTCAGAATCTCTCCCTCCTGTAAGAATACTTGGGCGGGCTACTCGAAGGCAGCCTTCCATGGTATTCCCAAGTTCCTAAGATTATCAATTCCTTCAGCTATAATGCTCAGGTAATTAACCTTCATTTCCCCTTTTTTTAACTTAGCTCAGATTCATGTGAGTGTTTGATAGTACTTAATATCGATTTGACATTTGAATTTAAGAAAGTTTTCTCATAGCTAACATGTCTTGGAACAGCCTGGAAGTCTGGTCGTTTGAGATGATGGTTCTGTTATCTGGTCTTCTTCCCAATCCAAAGCTAGAAACATCAGTTCTGGCAATCAGGTTTATATTCCATCCCATTTTTGGTCGAGGACAAATGCGATAGCTTTATATTATAATAATTGATAATGTCATCAATGTCATTGACCCATTGCGGCCTTGATACTCCAGCCTTAATACATGTGCAACGATTTATATGATACCTCTTGGCCTTAGTGCTGCAGTGAGGTGAGTTCGAGTTAATCTGTTGAATTTTATTCGATTTGCTTCTTTTTTATTCCCTTTCTCATGGTATATTTTGTCTCCTAAGCAGCACAAGAGCTTCCAATGAACTGGGAGCTGGACGACCGCGAGCTGCTTATCTAGCAATCTGTGTTGCAGTGCTCATGGTGGCCACTGAAGGAATTCTGGCAGGCACTGTCATGATTTTCGGTCACAAAATTTGGGGCTATCTCTACAGCAATGATGAGCAAGTAGTGAAATATGTGGGAGAAATGTTGCTGCTGACTGCAGCCTCCCATTTTATTGATGGTATTCAATCTGTGCTTACAGGTTAGTGCCATGCACTAGCTCTACTATCTTCACGCTTGATTGTTTTCAGTACTATTTCTTGCAGCCTTTATGTTATTAGTTCCTTCTTCTCCATTGATGATTAATTTGTAATTATACCCCCAACAAAATTGCAGGGGCTGCTAGGGGATGTGGTTGGCAGAAAATCGGGGCCTTAGTTAATCTGGGAGCATACTATCTAATGGGTATCCCTTCTTCAATTATACTAGCCTTTGTCTATCATCTTGGAGGGAAGGTAATAATATATATTATTTGCTTTAAGGTGTTCCGATTATTTATTTTTTCACAAAGACGTCTTAGCTGAAGGATAGTTAAACGGAGATGCAGATGTTATAATTTAAACTTTAAATTAAATGTTATTTTTTTAGAATGATTTGAACCAACTTGAATAAATTTTGGATTGAAGGATTTTCGATTTACTTAGCTTAGCTCAATTTGTACACTTCCATGGGAGGTGGGAGTAGTATGACATAAATCTGTTTTCATTGTTGTTCACAGGGACTCTGGACAGGTATTATAGTGGCGCTATTTGTGCAGGCATCATCTTTAGCCATAGTAACTCTAAGCACCAAATGGGACGATGAAGTAAAGTTCTCTTTTGCCAGCCGGTTAAACCATGCGTAACTTTTAAGTTTACACTAATATATAACGAATTAATTTTACAAATTTGCGTAACTTTTTTTTTATGATTTATAATTGTTTAGTTCGATAATCATATTTTATTTTTAATAAAAAATTTTTAATTATTAAATATATATCGATAAAAAATTATATTTTCAATTTATATGATAGAAATGTTAAATCGATTCAAAACTTTGTATGTATAACAAGTACAATTATATATTAAATTTATAATTCAATTTATTAAAATATTAATAATATAAAAAATTATATAAATATATAAAATAAATTTAATTTTACGTTGGTGTAATCTGATCTCTCCTATGCGCGCGTATAATATTGTTTTCTGTTACGCTCCATCAGAAATCTTATGTTGTGTATTTGCAGGCAAAGAAAGCTGCCGATAGAGTAACAAATTCTTGGGGTGCAAAGAGAAGAGATGAGTTGGAGTAATCCAATACTACCACCCAAGTCGTTGGCCTCCCTTTTTGAAGCATCACGAAATTTGGGAAACCTCAATAGTCTTTAAAATAAAAACTGCGTCACTAAGTCATATTCGCAAGATAAAATGATCAAACTACCGGATTATTTTTATTGTCTATATGATCATAACAGGGAAGACAATCGTTTCTCTTCTATTATACCTGATCATATATTGCAACGTCATTTAAGTTCTTTGATTGCGTTTGTTAGTTTGGTTTTCAATAATAGGATTTGAATTTAAAAAATAATGTTAATTGTGTATTTATGATTATTGTTAAAATTTTGGATTTGTTGAATGCCTTTTTAAGTGTGAATTTGAAATATATAAAAATATTTGTAAGTTTGAATTTCATAATTATACCTTTTAAATATATAATTTTATTTAGACTTATTAACTGGGTAGATTAGTTGATTTTGGGTTGAGCTAGTTTAGGTATCATTTTCGAATTCGGGTCCTTTCGAGCTCGGAACATTTTAAGTTTGGATCATTTTGGATTAGAGTCATTTCAGATTAGAGTTAATCAAGTTTAACACATGGGTTAATTGGTTTCAAGTCAATTAGATTTATCACTTGGCTTTATCGTGTTTAATCACTTTAGCTTTAGGTTATTTTCGGTTAATTATTCGATTCAATTCGGATTTAAGTCATTTCGAATTCGGAATATTTTAGATTCAGCTCATTCTTGATTCTAGTCATTTTCAAGTTCAGGATGGTTGGTTTTTTATTGTTAATTTTTTTTAATTAAATCAAATTGGGTCCAATCTGGGTTAAGATGGGTTAGTTGAGTTTTTCAAGTTTGAGTTAGAATTGACCGAGTTTAATTTTATTGAATCTTTAAATAATTTATAAATAATGTATATATTTCGTTTTTACAATTTTCATTATTATTATTTATGTGTTTTGGAGAGTCAAAGTGATAATTTTGAAATGTATAGGTCATTTTAATTTTATTTTATCTTTTAGTTTTTTTTTTTTGTTGAAATGAGGAGAAAAAGAAGAGAAGGAAAGAAAATTTTAATTTCATATTTTGATACATTTCTATATTTGATTTGTATTTTATGTTTTTTTTTAGATATTTAAATTGAAGTTCTTTACTTCAATGATAAAAAGGGGATTGGATCGGCCGGTAACCGGTAAGTCCGATGATTGAACAACAAAAGTATAATTGAGAAAATGCTGAATCCACAAGAATAAAAATAATCGGGAATCCGAAATCGGAAAAAAAAAAAAAAAAAAAAACTCTATAAACCGGAAATTTCAATGCTTGTACTTTGAGTTCATGTATTCAGATCAAAAAAAAGAAAAAAGATAACGAGAAATTTACTGACGTATGAACAAAGTTGTGCAATTAGCCTAACTTAGCTTGGCCTTATCTTCCAAAACAGCGAAAAGATTTTGGGTTAAGAACTAGAGTTTTGCTCAAAAGAATAAGAAGAAGGAAGACGGTGACCATAGATAATAATCGATAGTTCTAAAGGTTAAGATAAAAGAAGAAGTTCGGTTTTTTTACGCCATTGAACGAAGAACGAAAGACAAAAGAAAAAACTTTGAGTTTCTTTCTTGGTCATTGAAGGAATAAGAAAAGACAAAAACTTCGGTTTTCTTCCGTGGTCCTTGAATTGAAGGAAGAAAGAAGGCGAGTAAAGTTTCTTTTCTTGTTTTTAATGAAGAGAGAAAGTCAGAGAAGCAGGTAGCTTTAGACTTTAGTGCTGCTTTACGTTGCATGTTAGCTTGTGCATTGTTATCAACGAAAAGTCATATTC
>JBBYHM010000012.1:9185652-9229843 GCA_038381775.1 Adansonia rubrostipa
CCCCTTTCAAACTTTACTACACTTGCTGTTGCACCTACCTCTCACTCTTTCCACCATGCTCCTCTCCCTCCTCCAACGTCCTCACCACCGCCATCTTCTCCACCTCCGTCTCCGTCTCCTGCTCCTCCACCAACACCACCATTCCAAACTCTTTTCCACTCTCACCATCCCACTCTCCCACCCAACCTATCTCATCTGGTCCTCCAACACCTCCCTTGGCAAAACCCTAGTTTCCACCGGCCTTTCCTCCTCCTTCCTCCTCTCCGCTTCCTCTTCCAACAACAAAAAATTCCTCTACCTCAAACCTCTCCAAACAGGCTTTCCCTCCGACTCCGACTCCCGCTTTCTCTTCCAAAAACTCTCTTCTCTTTCTCTTCGCCGTAATCTCCCCCTCTTTTCCTCCCATTCCATACTCCTCTCTTCCCTTCCCGCTGCCAAATCATTTAAACCAAACAAATTCTTTTTTCATGAGTCACAGGAGATGTGTGAACTGGGGTTTTATGAGGAGAGGAAGGTTTTGGAGGAGGAAGGGGTTGCTCCAGAGTTTGTTTCGGAGACCCTGTACGCTTGGGAGGGTGCGCTGTCCCCGCATTTGGCTGCGGAAAGGGAGGGCGGAGTGGTGGGGGATTCTGAGGTGGTTAAGAAAGTGGTGAGACGTTTGAGGGAAGGATTGTTGGAAGATGGTGTTCAGAGGGGGAGATTGGATGGGTTTTGTGTGGTGGAGACTGCCGGTGGGGTTGCCAGCCCTGGACCCTCAGGGACTCTTCAATGCGATCTTTATCGGTATCTGGTTATTCTTCTCTAATGTTTCTTGTTCATTTCCTCCGATCCTGTTTGCTTGTAGCTTTTGCCACTTGCTTCTTGCGAAAATAGAAACAAAATGCATGATTCTACATCTAAATCCGAATTAGATTATAATAAATTTATAAAATAAAACATAAAAAAATCATTTTAGTATAAATTTAAGTATTTTTAAATATTTTATTTTTTAAAATGTTCACTCATAATAAAAAAGCTATCCATTACTATAAGTAATTTTTTTCACCCATATAATAGGTACTAGATTTTGGCTCACCCATAGGTGAAAGAAAAAAAAAAAAATTAAAAAAGAAAGAAGTTACTTACCGAGTAATGTTTTCTTGTAGGAATATTTTAAAAATAGAATTAATTAAAAATATTTATATTTCATACTAATTGGCGTTTTTATCATTTAATTTATATATTTGCTATAAATTAATTCAATTTTTATGTTATTTCACCAATTGAATTGGCGTCACTTGATTCAGTGACACCAAATTTTGTTAGCCACTTTATTAATAGTAAATATGCCAAAATCTAGTCTATATAGAATAGTTATGTTAGAATTCATGTCACTTTTTAGTTATTTATTCATTTTTAGTCCATTATAATTTTTCCACAAATCACAAAAGTAACAACCAACAATGCCTTTTATCTTATGTTCTGGAGAAAATATCTTTGAGGATTCTTAATTGATTGGAAATTTCCTTATTCAATGATCTTTTTACAATTATTTAGGTCAATTTGATTGTTACTTTTTCTACTTGCTTTTTGCATCTGGAACTAAAGAGCAGAAAGGGCATTTAGATGTATGAGCAAATAATCTTTTTTGAAGAATTAAAAATGCAACTTTTTATTAGAACAAAAAGCATAATTTACTTTTGTATGAAGCAATATATTAGAATTGGTTTTAGATTTTAGTCATTTATACATTTTAATCAATTTTATTTTCCCTTTCCTTTATAGCAACCTTTGAGAAAGCAAAATGCAAATAAAAAAATAAAAAATAAAAAGATGAAGCCTAGGTGAATTTGAGAATTATGTTCTGGAAGTTGTAATCCATATTGATGACTACTGTTAAATTTGAGGGTCTTCGTTATGATCTTTATTGGTATGTGGGTTATTCTTCTCTTGTGCTTGCATCCTTTCCTTAGATATATCTGTAATGTAACTAATTTTTTTGGGGGGCTCATAGTAAATTGGAATTTGCCAATTTGGTGACTTAGAATTGTTATGTCAATTTGATTATATTTTATTGTGAACCTAAGAATCATCTGCTGAAACTTGTAATCCACATTGGTTGCAAAAGTTAATTTTTGATGTTTTGTTGGGAAACTTGGATCATATTCATTGACTAATGGCTGAAAATGTTGACTTTATATGTATGGTTTTTCCTTATGCATTTCTTGTTAAATGTGTAACCAGGCCCTTACGTGTTCCTGGTGTTCTTGTTGGAGATGGGCGGTTGGGTGGTATATCTGGGACTATTTCAGCTTATGATAGTTTGAAACTACGAGGTTATGATGTTGTTGCTATTGTTATTGAAGATCACGGCCTTGTAAATGAACTACCATTGATGTCCTATTTGCATAATAGGTAGTTAAGTTCTTATTAGTTTTATGTTAATCTTCATTGGGACCTGGAATCTGTTGCTTTACATTTCTTTTGCCCACCCATGAAGTGTTAAAATTTTTAAGGCGATATCAGCTTTGGTCATGCTATGTAATGGGCTGTTGTTCTTTAATTCTTTCCAGAGTGCCTGTACTTGTGCTGCCACCAATTCCGCAAGATCCATCAAATGACCTGATGGAATGGTTTGACAAATCTTGCAATGTATTTAATTATTTGAAAGACATAATGCTGGAAGCTTATTCAGAAAGAATACGGAGACTTAATGAAATGCCGAGAAGAGCTGGAGATGTTTTCTGGTGGCCATTTACTCAGCACAAACTTGTACCACCTGGTACTGTTACAGTCATTGATTCACGATATGGTGAAAACTTTTCAGTCTATAAGGTTTGTGCATTTCATATAATATATGATGGGCAATAACCCGAATCACTTCTATTTGCTGTGTTATACTTTACTTTTTGGTTTTTGCATACAAGTTCTTTGTGCCTTTCTTTCTAGATGTTAATTGCAAGGTTCTGATGTAAAAATTAAATCTTTTGCTTTATTTCTAAATAAGTTACAGGCTCAGAACAAAGATTACATAACTCAACAATTTGATGCATGTGCTAGTTGGTGGACTCAAGGACCAGATGCCACATTACAGGTCATCCTTATGTTTTCTATTATCTCTTCCTATCCCTCTCCCTTTTTCACTGACGTTGTATTCTTTTTTCTTTTTTTTCTTTTTAATTTGTCCCCTAGTTTAGTCAATTGTAAAAGATTTAAAAGATGGCCTAACACATGGCCCTTAGCTACCTAGAATATTATCAACCCTTGACCTAACACTTTGTATTGGAAATAGAGAGTTTGGAAGTCTTCATTGTTTATTTTTTTCCCTCTTTCAGGTTGAGGGGGATTGTCTTTTGGACAGGATGTAGTGCACTAGAGCTAGTGCTTAAAGATTTTGATTTAAAGAATTCAGTTCAAATTATTTGTCATGCTTGAATTTCTTTCTGAAATTAGCAACTTTGTCATTCTAGGATTTCTTAGCTATAAAGATTTTATACAGTTACCCAAGTAAGTTCTGGTTTTCTTTTTAAGATTGTGAAATATTTTTTTAAAACTATAGTAGCTGTCATTTGGCCTAATATTGAGGCATCTATTAAGCAGGTCTTTTTCATTTTTTCAATTTTTTTTTTTTCCTTAGCAAAGATTGTTAAGAATGTTTGAACTTTGGGGGAAAAAAATGCAGAGCTTAAGTTTAGACTTGGGAACAGAGTCTCCTTACTCTCTCTTACCAGAGGGTTATTCTGCAAAGTAGTTTAGTTGCAATTTGGTATTGGCATTGTGACTTCCAGAGGCACCCTTAAATAGGTTTGTGGAAGTGTTTCTAATTACTATGGATTGGATGGGAGAGAAAAAGAAAATCAAATTTACTTCTTGAAAGCTATATTTGAGAAGTTCAAGGTACTGCTGTTATAATTACTTGAATTGTAGCTTAGTATTTGGCTGTTTTGTTTGATTAGTAAGAAATAAGAAGTATTTCGATTTACAATTCATAGTTGTTGAGTGCCGTGCCATAATAAAGTTTTCCCATTTCTATATCTACATTGCTACTAACAGCCCTTTGCAGATACAATATTAGTTTTGATCCAGCCTATCAACGGAAACTTTTAGGTCAAAAGATTGGCTTGTCATGGTATTAGAGCCACATAACCTTGCTGTCCATAGTTCAAATCTTAATACCTCTGTTGTGTTAAATATTAATTTAAGCACATCATAGAGGTGGGTTTATGTTTGGACTGCTTGTAGAGCTCCCTCAGCTTGCAAGGGAAAGAGGGGTGTGGGGTTATGAGATATAATATTAGTTTGCTCCAGCTATCAGTTCACCTGTATTAGTTGAATAGTTAAACTAACAACATGTGGAGATAGGTGGAATTTTTTTATCGCATATGGTCTATGCACTATTTGTTTCTTGAATTTTCCGTAAGTGGTTTAATAATCCTCCTATCACGTAGGATAAGCTTATCTACGTTACTTCTAACTCTTGATTTTTTTTTCCTTTTGCATATCCATCTCAAAAACACATAGAATGCTCAAAAGTAGGCATTATGTTTGAAGATATGACCCTCAAAGTAAATTGAAAAGCTCATATTGGTCAATGTCCATATTCAATGCTTAAACTTCCTTATCATGATGTTTTTGCCTTTCTACCCTTGAATCTTTCACATTGGCATGAGTAATTTACTTCGCCTACTTTGCAGCTATCAGTTTTCTGAAGATTTTCTTTAATGCGGTAATTTGTTTAGGTGGTTTCAGACTGAACTTGCAAGAGATATGGGTTATGCTGCTGCAAGATTTGGGCATGTAATGTTTCCTGAGAATGTCTATGAGCCAGCTTTAGAATGTGCAGAGCTTTTGCTTGATGGTGTGGGGAAAGGTATATATTCAGTTTATCTTTAGATATCTTTGCTTTGATTCTCTCTTCTCATTAATTCTTGGTTCATCTGAGAACATTGCCTACCATTTTCAACATTTTTTTTTGTTGGAAAAATGAGAACTATAAAGGAAAAAGCTGATGATGGCTGTCAACATTTGATCCTTCTGTAAAGAGCTCATTTTTTGTTAATTCCTTTTCTTTGGTTTGGTAAAGGTAGGAATGTGGTCCATGGATGATTTACACCTCTTTAATCATGTTTAAATATTAGTTTTTATTTAATTGCTATAAGTATTTAGGAGTTAGGATTCTTTTGTCTAGGTTGGGCCTCTCGGGTGTACTTTTCAGATAATGGTTCTACCGCAATTGAAATTGCTCTGAAGATGGCATTTCGAAAATTTTCTTCTGATCATGGGATTGTTCTAGAGTCATTGAAGAATAACTCAGCTGAAAGATGCATTGAGCTAATGGTGGGTCTTTTCTATCTTTTGGTGTCATTGATTATGTATTTCTTGCCTTTTTCCAATAGCTAATGTTAGAATAGCTTGTAAGATGGGGAGTGAAATAAGTATTTTTGTCCTGCTAAATATAATAGTTGCATTTCCTGAATGTCCTCCTTCTCTTCCCTAACCTAAACTGCATATCTTTTGGTACTTTTTGATTTGCTGGTGACAGATTCTCTTATTAATGCTTATATATTGTTAAAAAAATTTTTGAGCTGCATGATAGACAATGTAAAATGTCCCTATCTAAATAAAAAAATTGATAATATAAGCATGAGAAAAGCTCTAGTTGAAAGGCATTATTTGGCTAATTCTGAGCACAGAGGGAGATGAATTTGTTTGTTATAAATGGGAGTATGCAATGAGTGATTTTCCTGTTTTATTTTTCAAACTCAAGTACTCGATATCTTTTTGCATGAATGTGCAGGGGATTTGTGTGACCACATATGAGTTTTATGCATCTGGACCTGTGATTTATGTTTCTGTATCTGTTGTATACTATCTGTTTGCACTTGCATGTGTCATATACATACTGCACTGTTATTCATGTGTGGTTATCCGTGCATTCATGCTTGTATTATCAATTAATAAACTCTCAGTGGCTGAAGCATCTGATCAACAAATGGACTCTGTTGTTATGTTACAAGGGCTGGTCTGTGTTTACTAATCCTTTGGCAAAAATGGTGGCTATATTTTTTTCATTGCTGTTGTATCTTCAATACAATCTTGCATGCAATATTGAAACTTTTGCTAACAGAAGCTAAGAAAAAGTTTAGGAGCCGTTCATTAATTTTTACTGAGTGCCTCATGTAGCTTGGTGGGCATTCTTTTGGCATTAACCACTTTCTGTAAATATATGTAAAATAAAGCTTTTCCGGCTACATGCAGTATATGGATCACATTACATTGTTTTGCTCTATTTATGATTGTATCCTGAGTAAGATTAGTAAAATCAAGGCTTTTTTTTTTTAAAAATTTTTTTTATGGTTTCTGCCATATGTTCTTTAGTTTTTCCTCCTTTTGACATGGGTATTTTCCATGAAATTGCATCTTCTTACGTATAAATCTATAAGAATTTACAATTTTTTTCTTGTTGCAGACATAGTAACTGAAAATGGCCTCTTTATTTCAGGTCCTAGCTCTTAAGGGATCTTATCACGGTGATACTTTAGGTGCAATGGAAGCACAGGCACCATCGTCTTATACTGGATTCCTGCAGCAGCCGTGGTATGGATGTTCTGTCCTAAAAGCATGTTTGATATAATTTTCACTATTTATTTATGTCATGGGTGTTCAGTCATGGATTCATTATTCATATAAATGCTCCCATGGCCTGAATCTTTAATTTTTCCCTAGATTGTGCAGGCTTGAAGTATTGTAATTTGAAGCTGATGCAGGGGAATTTGTCTTATTATAGCGTTACTTGACTGCAAAGTCACATTTAGGATATTCCTTGTTTCCTATGACATGTGGATTAAAATAAGTTTTTTGGAATTACATCTTATTACTGTAGGTAGGAATACGGTGAGATAGAGTTGCACTGTCTCTGCCAAGTTATAATGCTACCTTTCCCACTCCCTCACACTCACAGACAGAGTGTTAGTTGTTAATAATATGCTTAAAGGTTGGATGCATTATCCATTTTAATCTTCTCAGTTTGCGGACAAAGAGTGGGCAGAAAAAGTCCACTTCTTGTCTGTATATGAATGCGTGTCTGACTTGAACTCGAACTGAAGCTCCAGCTCCTGTTCATGCTTGGAGCATGTTTCTATTCAAACCTACATGGTAAATTTAGTTTTTGAGACAATGCATTCAGAAGGCCAATATTGCATATTTGCAAACTTTGCAAAAATGCGTCGAACCTTGAAGAAATGGATTAGAAATAGTCGCATTTACAAGGCAAATATTGCATATTTGCAAACATTCCTTTATGCATATCCCAAAATTTTGTTCTATGTTTTTAACAATTTCTTTAAAAAGTCAACATCAAATCCATTAAGCTTTGACACCAGGGATAGTTTTTAAGATTAATATGAAGACATAAGCATAGAATTAAATCAATATAACACTCATGAAATAATGCAGCTAAAGAAGTAATGTTTTATTTTTATTGATTAGAAATCAATTGCCTTTCTGGTATGATTTTTTATGCGGCTCTTTTCATGCTTCAAAAGCATTGGTCTACAGGAAAGAATTTGGAAGTCTGTAGAAAATATTATATATATATATATATATATATATATCATATGTAATAGAATTATGGCCAACGTTTAAGAAATAATATTATAAATTCAACAGGTATAAAGGAAGAGGGCTTTTTCTTGACCCTCCAACTGTGTTTATGCACAATGGAAAATGGACTCTTTCACTTCCTGAAGTCTTTCATTCTGAAACTTTGAACCTGGAAGATATTAGTAAGTGAACTTGATCTCCTACACCCCTTTCCCCCTCTCTTATTAAAAAGGGGGGGGGGGGTTCAGTTTTGATCACCATTATTAAGGGCTTATTTTCTAAGATATATTGTGGTTGTGCAGCCTTCAGGTTTCGTGATGAAATTTTTCTTAAGAGCAGGGATAACTCAAAGCTTGCTGGCCTGTATTCATCATATGTATCTCAACAATTATCACAGTATTCAGTATTATCTGGGATTAAGCAGATAGGAGCCTTAATTATCGAACCAGGTAAGAAAATATATTTCTTAACTTTTACTATTTTGCGTTGTATTTTGTTACATGACTAAAGTTTTTTTTTCTGATGACTTTGGAATTACGGTTCCACTTTTATCTTCACAACTTCTGTTGTGAACTATAGTATGATGAAGTTAGTTGTTTGGCATCCTTATACTTTGAGAGCACATATTAAAAGCATTTTGTTTGTTTTTGGCTTTACTGTTTGCCTTTTTTTGGGCAAGTTTCCCCTGTTGTTGTAGGGTGTTTATGTCGATTTTTAGGGCAGCATTTTGTTGGGCACTCAAATTTGAGAGACCTTGATCTGAGATTAGAAAAGGTTTTTTGGCCTCTTAACTTTTCTCATCGCAACAAAGTAAAACTGTCTGGTTTGTATACTGTCATGCAGTCTCCCAAATAATTTTGCGGATTGTAAGAAGTGGTCCAGATTAGAGATGTTTTTGACTGGCTTGATGTTTCTGACTTAGGTTAAACTCATTTTGTAGTTCCTTCTACTTGTTTCCCCTATAAAAGCTTCTTTTCCACTCTTCTATTTGCTTATATCAACTTCTGAATTGTTTCCAACTCCATTGTTAAATTGCATATAATTTGCACTATAATAGTTGTTTGCTGCCTGGATTGTGTGTCATTATGAGGTATAGCATAGGTTCTTATCAGCTGAGGGATGCTCAGTGTTCTTGTCTTACCTTAACTATAATTTCCTCTATATATTATGTTTACCTCGCTTAGTGGTTGGATATATTCTGTAGTTATCCAAGGTGCTGGAGGAATGGTCATGGTTGATCCACTTTTCCAGCGGATGCTTGTCAACGAGTGTCGACACTCTAGAATTCCAGTAATCTTTGATGAGGTTTTTACGGGTTTCTGGCGTTTGGGAGTGGAGGTTTGATGCCTTTAATAGGTTTTGTTATTTCTTTTTTATTGGAAAATAATGTTGTTGAGCTTTATTGGAAGTTTATTGATTAAGCTTTATTTCCTTGCAGGCTGCTGCAGATCTGCTTGGTTGTGTACCTGATATAGCCTGCTTTGCTAAGCTTATGACAGGGGGGATCATCCCATTAGCTGCCACACTGGCAACTGACGCTGTTTTTGATTCTTTTATTGGCGACTCAAAGGTATCATATTGTTATTCATTGTATTCAGAAAAATTTTTGCTAAAGGTTTCAACTTATGGACTAAGTAATTATGCTTTGTAAATAATGTTAATTTTCGCATTTCACAAGGAGCTGACAGTATGAAGTGGCATCGATAAAGATTGCATTTCAGGGGAGAATTTATAGCATGTCAATGAATGTTTGAAGGGATAACCCATAGCATGCATTAATGCCTTAATGATTTCAATTTTTTTAACAAAAGTTAACATGAAGAGCTGTGTGTGAAAGTTGAATAATAAAAACTTGCTTTGTTTATTTTATGCTTCCAATCTCCCATGGAAGTGAAACTAGTGCCGATCTGTTGGTTAAAACTAATTTCAGTATTTGGAGTGTGGCTGAGGTAGCGTTTAAAAAATCTTCAATATTTAAGGGAAGGTGCATTACGTTTGGAATAATAAAAGTGCAACAGTATTACATTTGGCAAGAGCTTCTCCTTTCCGATTGTATTTCCTGGTGTAGCATTAGTCTGACAGTTCTACTGTGAGATTGTGGGTTGAAAGCCAACTGCGTAGCTGATTTGAATGTGATTCTTGTCAAAATTATTTGGAATTTTTTATTCACTGTGGATTCGGATTGTTTCTGTTGGGAAAAACAATAGTCGTATTGCAAGGCATCGGCGATTATATCCAACTATTTATTTGCATTATGCTGTTAGTATAGATAAATCACTGATATGTATATGTGGTTTTGTTGAGTTCAGCTTAAGGCTCTTCTGCATGGACACTCATATTCTGCACATGCAATGGGGTGCACAGCAGCTGCTAAGTCTATTAAATGGTTCAAAGATCCAATTACAAACCTAAATATCACATCTGAAAAATCCCAGAAAATGTTCCTCAGGGAGGTATGTTGAATTTTATCCTTCTCTTTTTCACCTTTTACAAGTTTAGTTTCCACAAGCTTTATATATCATAAAGTGGAGACTTGAGGTGAGAAACTTTCTAACAGCCTAGAACATTACGCTATGCTTTTATGGTTGGCAGTTCCTTATATCTTTTAATAAATGGATTTTCTAGGGCTTTTAAACTGACATTTCTTCTTTATGATTTTTTCCCAAAAGAAACAAGAAAGATCGATGTTGGACTGATTAATGCAGTTAAATTGAAATCATGAAAAAAATTTGGGTTTTAGTGAATCCTCAATCATAAATATCGGTATCTAAATCAAGTGATGAATTTAATGCATCTTAGATTCTCAGTTGCAACCTTTTTTTTCGTTTTAACAACCATTATCATAAGGGCAAAAGTAATTTTGGTCAAATATTCTGATTTCTTCCCCTAGTACTTTGGCTAATTTCAAATGCCAGACTTCTGTCCTATAGCATTATATTTTTTATTCTTTTAACTATATTCCCTCACTGTCTATGCTGGGAGGGTGAGAAGATTCTAAATCATTTAAGTGCGTAAGAAAAGACCCAAATGCTCTTAAAAGTTAAAAAGTTTATAACAATGATTTTATTCCAACTGCACATGGTGAAAATATGGAGACACGTTGTTTTTTAATCATATGCTCTCTCATTTCTACTCAATTCTTGCAGCTATGGGATGCAGAACTTGTGCAACAGATCTCATCACATCCATCTGTCTCAAGGGTGGTCGCATTAGGAACACTTTTTGCGCTAGAACTACAAGCAGATGGGTCTGATGCTGGGTATTTTTATCTTTAACTTCTTTTTTTGTATCATATAATTGTCTGCAACTACCATTCTGTTTGCCTAACACGTAGCTCTTTGAGACTGGTAATTCGATTCGTCAAATGCTTCTAAATTTGAAAAAGCAGAAGCTGCAAGTTTTGAACGCAAAACTGTTTCCATGAGAGGCAATAGCTTGACCCATAACGCATATGCGACACTACTCTGCTTTGTATGCTATGAATAGCAGTACAAGATGGCAATGGCATGTTCGATTGGTGATCAACTGTAGTCCAGAACTTATTTCCTATTAAATGAAGTAGACCATCCTGTAAAATTATTACAATTGATGGTTGAGTTTGAAGCTTGGCCCAAAATTTATGTCCAAGCCTGGTACGACTCTGGTCAGGCCGTCTGGCATAGTTGAGTGGTGTGCTGAGCCTTTGGGCCTAGTTCCTGGAAAATTTATGGCATTGATGGTTAAGTTTGAGGCTTAGCCTAAAATTTATGTCCAAGCCTGGCACGACTCCTGGTGGACCATCTGGCCTAGTTGAGTTTGATTGGCAAGCCTCAGAGTTCCAGGCTCTAGTGTTACCATGGTTTTTTTTTTGGAAATGGTCTAATGGGTGCTTATCTTTCATTTTATAGGTATGCATCTCTATATGCAAGCTCTCTTGTTCAGATGCTCCGCGAGGACGGTATCTACACCAGGCCCTTGGGGAATGTCATCTATGTTATGTGTGGTCCCTGCACATCTCCTGAAATCTGCACCCAACAGCTCGTCAAACTCTACACAAAGCTTGAAGAGTTCACCCAAGTGAAAACAAAGGTGAAAATCAATTAACTGGTATCCAACTTTTCTCTTCTTTCTTTATGTTTTTCTTTTCCTGCTGTGTATAGGACTGACTGATACGATTCCGAAATGAATCTTTTTTCTATTAACTTGGAAAAGCCGTTTTGGGTTATTGGATAAATTCGGTCGGACATACTGTTGATACTATTATTGATATCAATGAAATGCTATTTATCCCAGCCATGTTCATTTGAGCAGCATATAAGTTTCGGTTTTTTTTTTTTTTTACATTTAATGCCAGCAATTATCTAATTCGCTGTTGGCAAAGAGCTTTTACACTTTGCAAGTGAAGTTAACAGATGACACATCACTTCGAGGATATATTAAAAAATAAAAACTTAAATGAGATATTTGACAATTTATAAAAACTTAAATGAGATATTTGACAATTTCTTAATTTTGCATGTAGAGATAAAAAAAACATTGACAGCGATGTTCAAAAATGAACTCTATTAACATTCCTGAAATTTTTTATTAAATTTCAATGTTTTTTTATTTGTCATTGTTTTAAATATTTTTCAAAATTTTGGACATATTTGTTCAATTATTTTAGTGGTGTTTCTCATCGAAACCTGGTTGGGTGTCCAAGTTGCAATTGCAAAATTGTATTAAACTTGTAAAATTAAATTTGCTGATTGCTGTATTCAGAGTTACGTCTTCCGCTTACCATCTGCCACTTCCTCTTCAGTGTGCTGGTCTAACCAAGGTGTTAATGTATTTTTTAATGATAACTAAATATATTCCTAAATAAAAAATACTTAAATACATTATATATATATATATATATATAATATGACAATGTAAGATATGAGCTGATTATATAAATTTTGCTGGCATGAATGCTTACATGAATATCTTGTTTTCATGACTATAATTAAATAAAATTATATTTCATAAATTTATTAAATTTCAAAATTCTTAATTAACATTGAATTTGTTATTCAATACTTAAATAATTGAATATTCAAAAGCAGACTGCCTTATACAACTTTTTTACTCAATAATTAAATAATTAAGCATACTTCACTAGATCGGAACACGTATTTAAGTACTAACAAGGTAAATTGTTATTGTCATTATTTTTGAGAATAAAAATCAAATATTAATTGCATCTGTCATGATACACTGATGAATTTCATCCGGATGCTCCTCAATCCAAAATACATCATTAGGTAGGGATAGACTTAATTTTGCCGATGCGTGAGCAGCTTGGTTCCTTTGTCTTCTAGCAATAGCATGCTGAACTTTGCATTCTTGGAAATTCTTCCTCATGCTCGTTCTTCCTTTCGAGATGATTGGTCCTGTTATAGAAAAATCATCTTCCTCCCGCTGGCGTCTCCTTCTAAAATGATCATTAGCTGGCCCATTTGGTGCGCTACCTCCAAAGCCTTTGCTGCTACCACTGCTTCAGTCAGACGTGGCTCATTTACCGAATGTAATTTGATTGCTGCTGCTCCCATCAAGAACCCTTTAGAGTCTCAGATAATTATATCTATTGCTTCTTTCTTGAGTTGGCCATCAAACGCACCATCAAAGTTAACCTTTAAATACTGCATATCTGGAGGTTGCCAAAGGATTATATTTCTGCTTGGAAATGCCTTTGTTGCATGCTCCTTCGTGTTTTTGAACCCTTCCAAAAGTCTTTGCAGTGTTCATAATTACAGATTCTGTTAGCTTTTTCTGATTCCTCCATTCCTCATTCCTTGATTTCAACATGGCCCACAATGTTAGAAGAAACATATCAAATTCTTCGCTGTTGAGGTTTTTTGCTGCCTTGTTCATCCATTCAGCACAACTTCTTACTGGCTCATTAACCAATGATGGAGAGAAGCGACTTTGTTCAAGAAATAGCCTTGGCTGTATGCAATTTTTTAGAGCACGAACGTCGTCTTCTTCTTCTAACCCACACCTTACACATTGGACTCCAACACCACCTATTCTTGTGCCTAGATTTTTGCATGTTGGTAGAATTCCATGAGAAATGCGCCAATCAGACATCTTAATTTTATTGGGAATATTCGCAGCCCATATAATCCTTCATAGATTCCATTGAGGGCCAATTCCAAGTTGTTGGCTGAGGGGACACCTATAGCCGCTTCCAACAGTGTACTTCCTATCTTTGGCGTGGTGCCAATTTAGCTTGTCAGGCGTGTCCGAGCTCTATAGCTGAATATTGCAGATTGTATTCGCCTCATCTTGCAGAAACTCACTTCTATAAATCCTCATTCCGTTGCATCTTCTCTCTATCAATCAGAGTTGCCACCTTTGAATCCTTTGGAAGTATGTTACCAGTTGATTTGACACTAAATTCGCCATTCACCGGCAGCCATCTATCTTCACATATGTTTGCGATTTTGCCATCTCCAATCCTCCACCTGCTTCCTTGTGATAAAACTTGTTTTGCTTGCCGTATGCTTCTCCATATCAATGATGGTTTGGACCCCACCTTCGATTCTATGAAATTACAGCTAGGAAAATACTGACTTGTAATCCGTATTGTGAATGAGGCCCATCCTGATTTGGCTAAGAGGGCCTTTTTGAACTTGCGTAAGTCACGGTAATCAAGATCACCCATGGATTTTGGCTGGCACACCATTTCCCAGTTTAATCAACATATCCCTTTACTTCCTTGTCTGCTTGCCCACCAATATTGTCCTATGATATAACTCAACTCATCACAAGGAGATTTGGCAACAAAAAACAATTCATTGCATATGTTGGCAAGGATTGAAGTATAACTTTAATAAAAACTTCTTTACCTCGTTCAGAAAGCAACTTCTTGCCCCAGCTTTTTGCTCTTGCTTGCATCCTATTTTGATCTACTTGAATGCCTTCTTCCCTTTTGCAATCATGGTCGGCAGTCCTAAATATTTTTCTGCATTAGCCACGACATGTATCCCGAACAAGTGTTGGACCTCACTGTGGTATTTGGAATGCGGATTTCTCATAATTTATCTTCTGCCCTGAGCTGTACTAATATGTCGCTAGCATGTTCTTCAACTTTTCTCCGTTACTTTTATTTGCTCCTGCAAATAATAAGCTGTCATTTGCAAAGAAAAGATGATTCACTTGAGGACCAGATCTGTTTGCTTGTGCACCTAGTAGCTCTCCAGTATTTTGTGCCTTAAATAGCATTGCCGACAAACCTTCATTACAAAACAAGAACAAATAAGGTGATAAAGGGTCTCCTTGTCGGACTCCTCTACTAGGTTTGAAAGAGCCAGTAACGTGGCCATTAACAATAACACAGTAGGATATTGTTGAGACACATTGCATCACTATTGAGATCCATTTATCTGCAAAGCTTACAAAGTAAATGTTTTATTTGATAGATAATGAAAAGTGGGTGCGAAGAGACGCCAAAATAATGAAGAAACTAAGCTCATAGTTTAGTCATTAGTCGTACACCCAATATAAAGCGATAGTGTACAGTTCAAAATTGGGTAATGTCATAGTTATGCCGAGATTTAAGTTTAAACTACAAAACAACAGGAATACGAGGGCACGTAGAATGGGTTCGGTAGAAACAGAAAAAAAAAAAAAAAACCAAGTAGTACAAGGTTTGAGATACCAAAGAATATTTTCTGATGATTCTCTACTTAATCATGGCATTTGATATAAAAATTATTATTGTTGTATTCTGTGTGAATTTGGAAAGAAGAGAATGCATTGAAATATATTTTTTATTGCATGATTATATATAACGTGGAATATATATATATATGTATATATATTTTTTAATATAATATAAAAACTAATATTATTAAAAAAGAAACAACAAAAAATTATGAATATAATTAAATCATGTTCATTGCTTGGATTAAAAAAGGTAGTTCATATATAAATCAGAATTTATTTCATTCACTGTTACATTTTACAAACAGATTATACTTTATAAATAGATTAATAAGTAGACAAATAATTTTTAAAATATATTAAAAAAATAAAAATATGTATGTATTATGCACACAACACATGAGTGTTGTTTAAAAACATTTTGTATTTGACATCTCCAATAAATCAATGTTTTTGGTTCAAGGTTGACATTATTTTGAGTGGACACAATGACATGACCTATAATAAATATATTATTATTATTCATTAAACTTGGAAATTTAACTATACTGATTCCTTGAGTCAGAGTTACGCCTTCCACCTACCATTTGCCACTTCCTCCTCAGTGTACCAAGGCGTTAATGTATTTTTTTTTTCTAACCATAAATAAATATATTCCTAATTAAAAATACTTAAATAAATTCAGGATACAAATTTTGGACAAATCTTTGAAAAGAGAGAGTGCTCATGTGGAGCTATTTTAGATTTTTTTTCTAGTTTGAAAAAAAAATAAAAATAGGTGAAATTTGGGTTGAATCATTTTATGTATTTAATTTTTAAGTCATTTTCGGGTTTTAGTCACTTTAGTTTCAAGTTATTTTGGTTTCATATCATTTTTGGTTCAAGCAATTGAGGTGAGATTCGGGCTAATCATTTCAATTATTTAATTTGCCAAGTCATTTTCATATTCGCGTCATTTCAATTTTAGGTTACTTCAGTTTTGTGACATTTTGAGTTTGGGTTATTTTGGTTTTGATTTATTTTGATGTTGAGGTATGGGATTTAGGTAATTTTAGATTCGAATCATTTTGAGTTTGAGCCAATCAGGTTTAACACCTAGGTTAATTAGAGGAAGGTGACATTCACGTGTCACATTTTTTTTTGACATTTTATTATTTTAGGTTTCTTTAAAATAAAAAAAAAAAGATGTGAAATCGAGCTAAACCATTTTAGGTATTTAAATTTTGAACAATAGAAAAGTACAATGCCAAGTCGACTAACTTGATCCTAAAATGACTTGAATCTAGAATGACCTAAATCTAAATTATCTAAACCCAAAATGACTCGAACATGAAATAACCTGAACCCAAATGACTTGAGCAATTAACTCAAAATTACTCGAATCTAAAATGAGAAAACCCAATAAACTTGAATATTAAACTCAATTGACCCAAACTTGATTAGCCATAGTGCAAAACCTAATTAACTCAAACACAAAATGACTTGAATCCCATTAACTCGATGTTAAACTTGATTGACCCAAAACTGAAAATGGTCTAAACCTGAAATGACTCGAAATCAAAATAACTCAAACCAAAAAATACCTAAAAATTTACTAACCTGAAATGACCCGACCTAGGACTAACTTGACTTGCCCAATTGACATGCCTAATTCCATTTAAGCTTTTCTTTTTTTCTTTTATCTTAAAGCCTTTTTTTCCCAATAATCCTAACCAACAATTCTTTTAACTTATTACGGATATGCATTCTTATATGTATATATAATTTTTCCTATTCTCAATGTGTTCTATATTTTTTTATTATTATCAGAATTAATGAAATTTATACAAATTAAAAAAAATATTATAATGAATATATAATTAATTGATAATTTTTATTGATATTACATCAAAAAAATAATAGTCTTGCAACATCGTGTGGGAAGCACCTAGTTCATATAATGATTCCAATATATCAAAAGTTTTTTGATCAAGAATTGAGTTTATATTTGAGTAGACATAATGAAATAAAACAATTTATGTTTTTTAATATATTCAAACTCTGTATTAAAGTTGTTTATGTCTACCTATACACTATATCAAACTAAAATTACAGTTGAATTATTTTTTTCCTACTCCAATTTATGTGATGAAAGGATTCTGAAACTTATATTTTACATAAATATTAATTTTTATAAACTATTATGATTATTATCGTAAGTATTACTTTATGCAATATTTAAGAGGATCATGTCAAAGCATGTTAAAATTTGAACCAGCGAATATTAACTTAAACATTGTCAGGGTCCATCCGTTGTAGTAGGATCTAAAGTCTTTTGTGGGGAATCCCTCCATTGCGTTCAAGTACATTTGGCATGCACCTCGAGTAAAAGTCTCACATAATTTTACTAGATTAGGGTTTCAATCATGGACTAAAGCTTTAGGGGTTCACTGAACTGTTGGATCTCAAGAGAAGGTGTAAAACTAAAGTAGTTAGTACTGTAGTCAGTATTGTATTGGTAAACATATTAATTTTGTTTTAGTATTGGTAAATATCGTTATCGATGTGTTTCAGCATACTATTTTGGATTTACTAGTATTTTCAAATATTTTTCATATAGATAGCCTATTTTTAAGTTTACTAATAATATATATACACACGGAAGATTATCAAGTAAATAATCCATAAATGTGGAATTGAAAATAACTTGCAAGATTGTTCGATGATGAACCCAGATTTGATTCACTTGTCAAAGACAAGATCACCTAATCAAAAATTATTTATTTGCCATAGTACCAGGTTCTTTGAGGTATCGAGAATTTCAAGTATTGATTTCTTAAATTTAGAGAAAACTTATCTTTATGTCTTTACTTTTTAACCTTGACTAAATGGATAACATCATTTGTTTGGAGAGAAGTTTTCCTTCCTCTTTCTACCGACCAAATATTATTGTCAAGAAATAAGGTTAGTCTACTTTCTATTTATTGTTAACCATTCTTTTAACTTTCGCAAGTTTTTTTTTCTTTTTAAACAAAAACTTTAGACTGCCAATATGGCAGTTATTTTAATGAAGTGAAGTGATTTTATGGGAAATGGTTTACCCATTATGGGCATCATTTCTTACATTTCCCATTTGCATGTAGTGGGCATAATACTCTCATAACCAATTGCAAGATATCGATATCTCTTTTCTCCACAAAATTTATACAAGAAAATAGGTTGTGCGACCAACATACTTTATGATCATAAAAGTCAGATGCTATACAACTGTTAGGTATATATAGCAACTCAAATGTTTGAGTAAAGTATGCAGTATCGCAGATTCATTTAGTCACATTAAAAGTTTCCTATGATCTTGCTTATATGATATAATAAACTTTTGTATTTACAATTGTTTTAAGCATATAAAATACAATTGGTCAACCAATAAATACAATCAAAATAAGACATTAGTATGATCTTCCTTTTTCCTTGAATCTCTATATTTCAATTTAATAACTATCTAGAAATGTTCGATTAAATTTAATATACATCACCATTGCCAACATTTTAAGATAACTAACATTGAACTAAAACTTCAAGAAAAAATCAAAGGTCATAAGAGTACTTAATAGAGATTTCTTGTTTATCTCTTAGATCTGACATAACTTAGGAGAGATCAATTCCTCTATTACCCATATTACTCTTACAATGCGCATATGGTATGAAGTACAAGCTATAATAGTACTCTTCTTTTTCCTTGGAGCGTATGTCTTATCAAAATATCAATGCTGTATAGATGATAGTTTATAAACACCTAGTATCTAACTTAAGTCCATAACTCTACCTTTTTTCAATAAATTCAATAACAGGGCATCCATTTGGCATATATAAACAGATAAAGTGGAATATGGGAACATTCATTTTTTATCATAATTTCATCCTTATATGATCTTATCTTCATATGTTATCAAAGTAATTCCATTTTAACCTTCAACTATCGTGAAACTCTTAATTTTAAAGCCTAAAACTAATCTCATCTCTACCCAACACTATGCCATAATGATTGCTTGTGTGAGAAGGCGAATCCTCTACCCGACATACCTTTGATCTCATATATATACTTAAAAGATATAGACACATGTGTATGCTTTCATGAAACAAAGTACTAAACTTTATTATGCATTAATCATTGCTAATAATAAAGATAAATGGGAAGTACAAATTGTTCAACTTGAACAAGTTAGCAAGTACATTAAATCTTATGTAATCCTAGATATCAAACATGTCTATTATACAAATCTCTAGAAATCAATTTTGTAAATAGGTTTGGAATTAGCTTCTGTGCAACCATGTCTCTCACAAAATTACACTTGATATCTATGTGTTTGGCCTTTATATTATATTTGGGATTTCTTGTGAATATGATTCAAGCTTGAGTATCTCAAGTCACTAACACTGAATTTGATGCATCATAATTAATCCCAAATAATTCAAAAATCTTTTAAGCATAACACCTTGCACCATCACTGAAAATGCTACAAATTCAAGTTCCTTAGTAGAAAATGCTATCCAACCTTGTTTCTTACTGCTCTAGGTGATCATTCCATTATTAAATAAAAAACATATTTAGAGGATTTAAATATCTTCTCTAATAAACATCTGTATACCTTATTAGATTTAGATCACTTGATAAAATAAAAAATAATCCACGATGCCTTTTAGATATATCAATATATTTTAAATGTTTTCTCATGAGGTTGACTTGGATTTAATTGATATCATTTTATGAGTCTAATTCCTTATAGATATTTGGCCTTGTGCACATAATAGCATACATAAGGGTTTCCACAACATTGGAATAAGGAATTAAGGCCGTTTATTCTTTTTGTAGAGTCTAAGGACATATCCTTTTACATAAGCCTTTGCCTTTTGCAATGGCTGTATGAATTAGCTTGTAACTTTACATTTTGAATTGTTCAATAACTTTCTTAATATATGACTCTTTTAAAAGATTAAATAAATTTCTTAGAATCATCCTAAGTATTTTGCTTTCTAAGAATGTAAGTTGATTCAACTTGTCTTTCATCTCAAATTTTGAAGACTAAAAATTTTCATCACAGTGATATACTTCTTATCATTCTGACCAATAGTATGTTATCCACATAAAGTGACAAGATCATAAATTTGTCTTAAGTTTTTTAACATACACATAGTTGTCTTCATCAATCATTATAAAATAATACAAAATGATTGCTTGATAACATCTAACATAACACTATTTGGAAGATTATTTATGGTCATAAATTGATCTTAGTAACATGCACATTAAGTGTTCTTGACCTTTATTAATGAAACCTACTAGTTGTTCCATGTAGATTTACTCTTCCAATTCTTTTTTTAAAAAGACAATTGGTATATCTATTTGATGTAACTCCGAATCTAAACTTGCTACTAGCTAGAACTAAGTGTGTAGAGCTAAACCTTATAATAAAAGAGAAAGTCTTTTCATAATCAATTTCCTCTTGTTGAGTGTACCCTTTAGCTACAAGGTGTGCCCTGTATTCTTTAATAGTCTCATCAGACTTACACTTAATCTTAAGAATCCATTTGTTCCCAATTACTTTTGCATCTTTTTGAAAGATCAATCAATTTTCAAATATTGTTTGATCTCATTGGTCCATTTTTTCTTCCATTGCCTTCGTCCACTTTTCTTTTGCATTATAAGCAAATGCTTCTTAAACATGGTTCTTCTTCATCTTTTAGGGTAATCATAAATGTTTCCCCTTTATGTTAAAATGACATTAAGGAACATTTTCATCATTATTGTGCCTAACATGTGATTCTTGTGAAACTTATTCATGGAATCATAATCTTTTGTTATGCTTCCAATTGGATGAGATACTTGTCGTAATGCACCAAACGCGAATCCGATATGTTAGATGTAGAATGGATAAATTTTTTTCTTTTCTCTATTGGGACTGTCATAATGTGTTGAACATGAATCTAACAAGCCAGACTTAGATTAATGAATTTCTTATTTTTATTTTCTCATGTTGGAATAGGACTTAATTATCAGATCGAAATGCTTATCTAACTTAACCCTAAATAGTTGTTATAAAATGACCAAAAGAATTGGAGTCGCCACCAATCTCTTTTAGTAAGGTGAGATTAGCCATCTATCAAAGTTTATCTTTTGAGGTTTCTAAACCATCATAAACAAACTCCAAAGTTTATGTATTAACTAGAGATTCATATGAAAGGGTTCATGAGTTAGTTATGCATAAAGTGAGACACAATATTTCCATGCTGCCTATAAAATGATACCTGTTAATCACGTGTTATCCTAAATTTTGATTAAAATTAGTTTTACTTTTTTGATATATAATTATATTCTTATATTTTAAAATTATGAGAAATTAATATCATTATTCTAATTAAAAGTAAATAGGGGTTTAACTAATTTTGCAAATCAAAATATTTTTCGTACTCTTTTGGAAAACCTGAAGGATTGCAAAAGTTTTATTTCTTGAGAAAATAAAAAATTCCTGCATGACCCTAATGGACATATATTGACATGAATGTTCCTACATGATTCTAGAATCGACTTCAGGGTACTATTATTAAAATAACCCTAAAAGACATGTTTCGATATGAAGGTTCCCACATAACCCTAATAGACATGTATCGACACAAGTTCCTACATGATCCTACTGACTTGATTTTAAGGTATTATTACCTAAATACCCCTAATGGACATGTTTTGACATGAAAGTCCCCATATAATCGAAAGGTGATAGAAATCTCTAAAATAACCCTAGACTATGGAAACTATTCTAAATGTTCTTAAAATGCAAGGAAAATACAAAATGATCTATAGATTTAGTAGTAATCTATATGGCCTTAAAATGTAAGGAAATTGCTAAATAGTATCTAATATGCATGAAATAGCCTAAAGGACCCTAAAAAGCATGGAAATGTTAGAATGGTGCTAAAATGTATAAAATTATGTAATCATCCCTAAATCATGTAAATGACTAAAATGACCTAAAAATGTATAAAATTGCATAATAATCCCTAAAACATAAAAAATGACTAAAATGATCTTAAAGTGGTCCTAAAATGCATGAAATTGCATAAAGTCCTTAAAACATGAAAGATTATTAAAATTACCTAAAATGCATGAAATGACATAAAGGTCTTTAAGTCATGTAAAATGACTAAAATAGTGCTAGAATGTATGAAATTGCATAATAGTGCCTAAGATGCATGAAATTTATAGTAATATCTAAAAATGCATGGAATGACATAAAAACCCTTAAAATACATTAAATGACATAAAAGTTCCTAGATCATGAAAAATAACTTCAATATCTCTAAAATGCATGAAATGAAATAACAATTTCTAAATCATAGAAATTGACTTAAATGTACCTAAATCCATGAAATGGCATAATAATCTTTAATATGCATGAAAATATTGTGAAAAATTACAAAATGGTCCTTTAAGGTTTCTAACATCATAAATGCACCCACAAATATTTTATTTCACTAATAAACATACACACATAGTATAATACATGATTTTTACTCTCAAAGGACCATATTGACATGAACATACCAAGAGTTACTAATATACATGATATGTTACCATAATATTAATGGTAAATGCATGGACATGTGAATATGATAATAATATATGAAAATATCATAAAATGCATGCACATAAATAACATCAAAGATACCTAACATAGGGTAGCTAACAATGGCAAGAACAAGACAATCAACATGATGGAAACAACCACAAATCATGTAAACTTATTTTGAAATTTGGAAAAAAAAAGTTTTCTTGTTAAGAACTTTATTTTTAAGAAAATTTTTTAACAAAAATCAGCAAAGAAAACCAAAAGAAAACATTTGAAGATTATAGCTCAAAAGTTGGCTATAAAGATGATTTTTACACTTTTGGCTCAAATTATCACCTAAACATGGCTTAGGATCCTCAAGCTCACATAAGATGAAAAGAAAAATGAATAAAAACAAAGTAGAAAACAAGTAGAGAAACCATATTGGATCAAACTTGAAGAAACTCTTTCTTGCAAGCAATCTCTCTACACTACTAGGTGGTCTGATTAAGAGCTAAAACCCTGCTAAATGGGGCATGGTTTTGGTGGATAAACTTTGCTACATGCCTTGAAGAAGAAACCCTCATGCAAAATAGTTATATCTTGGTTTCATGCAAGAAAGGCTTTTAACTCTAACATAAAATAGCACTTTGTTGAAATTCAGCTGAACTAAGCTCAAAATAGTTAGTAAACGACTAAACCAGATGCCGTTTGGTTCCAAAGTAAACTTAAAGAATTCATTTCACATTTCCTAATCTCATTCAAGCTTTAATGGTTTAAGCTATGAGGATGGTTTTCATGCTAATGTTTTGTTGTGGAAATATTGTTAAAAGACCTCTTTCATGGTTATGAAGTAATCTAAGGCCATTAGGAAGGTGAAATGTAACAAAACTTAGGTGTAAATGCCATGCAGTATTGATACATTTGGTGTTTGTATCAATACAACTGCTTCTCAGAACCACAAAACCTAGAAATTCCAAGATTTATAGATACAAAACATATTGTATCGATGCAATATGCCCTGTATCGATACGACTGCTACCTTTAGCTAGAAGTGATCAAAACTCAAGGATGTATTAAATCGTTAATAAGGTGTATTAATACATCTTCCTGAATTTCACAAAAATGAAAATTTTTACATTCTAAGGGTTTTCAATTGATTGATGTGGTCCTTAGGTATTTCCAACCTTCCATTTTTTTTTTTGCATCGTATCGTGTCGCCTTGTACTTGGCAACATGGCACCTAACAGTTACCCTTTTTTTTACTTTTAATTTTAATTATTTTTTTTAGTACCTTCCAATTAAGTCTTAAGATGTTAGAAATTGGTCGGGGAAGATAAATAAGTGCATTTTATTTGAAGTCTTGGATTAAGCATGATTTCCTTAAAAAGGGCTCGGACAAAATAACATGTCACAGGGATGGGACTTATCTATTGGAATGACTCACACACTCGATTTAACCCTAAATGGCTATTACAAAACAACTAATTAACTTGGTGTCACTACCAATATATTTTTAGCTAGATGAGATTAAGCACTTAACAATATTTATTTTTTAGGGTTATAAAATCCTTAAAAGCAAACCCCCGAGGTCTACATGTTAACTAGAGATCACATGAAAAGGGTTTGGAGTCAATTACATGAAGAGTGAGACATGTCCCTTCCATAACACCTTTAAATTGGAACCTCATAGTTACTATTATCTTAAATCTCGATTAAAATTGAATTTAATTTTTTAATATTTAATTATAATTCCCTATCTCAAATTTGAAATTAATATTATAATTCAGTTCCAAGTAAATTAGATTTCAAATAATTTTTAAAATAAAATTATTTTTCAAACTCCTTTAGAAAACTTAAAGGAATATGAAATTTTTTTTTGGGGAAACTTGAAAATTTTATTCACTTTTTCAGAAAAAGATATCCAGTTATTAAAATAATTAATAAAATTCCTCCCATATGCTAAAAGAAATCCACGGACTATTTTAACTCTAAATATTGCATCAGGGTTTAGAAAATGTTTTTTTCTTAAAAAAAGCTTTTTTTTTTTCATTATCTGACCTAAATGATTTTAAATGACATTTATCGACATGAAAGCCCTTACAAGACCATAGAGACTCGATCTTTATGGTACTATTACTTAAATAACCTTAATGGATATGTTTCGATATGAAAGTTCCTAGATGACCCTAAAGATTTGATTTTCTCATGAGCTCATCAAAATAGCCCTAATGACCATATGTTGATGTAAAAGTGCCCATATGGTCCTAACATGATGAAAATTTCTAAAATGACCCTAGACTATGTAAAATAATCCAAATGGCCCTAACATGCTTGAAAATTGCTAAATGGTCTCTATATTATGAAAAATAACTTAAATGATCATAAAATGTGTGAAAATTGTTAAATGGTCTCTAGATTATGGAAAATAACATAAATGACCATACAATATTTGGAAATTAAAAAAAATGCTCCTAATATCGTGAAAACATTTTGGAAAAATTGCAACAAGACCTTTAGGGTTGACCAACCTTAAAAAAAACCCAAAATATTTTTTCTTTAAAAAAATCATTATACATTACCTTTATGCGTAAACAACCATTTTTTCCAATTTAAACCTATCTAGATATACAAACATACATATTTTATCAGCATAATATTTTTATGAGAATGATATGAATAAAGAACTTATGAAAACGGGACATAAAGATGACATGAAATGCATGCAACATGTTTAACATGAAGAATGAACAACCTAGGGTAACTAGTAGTGGTTGGGAGAAAGAAAATCATATGAAAGAATGAAGTAAGCTTATTTTAAGATACATAAAATATTTTTCATAGAAAGTTTAATTTTAATGGAACTTTACATAAAACCTAACAAGAAACAACAGAAAAAACTTAGGGATCATGGCTTATAATTTGGCCATAAAACTTGGTTATTACACCTTAGGCATAGACATAGCCTAAGCCATCGCTTAGGATCATTAAGCTCACATGAAAAGGAGTAGAATATACAAAATAAAGATAAAAAGAAAAAGAAAAACTACCTCCTAATAAATTTAGAAGGGCCTTCTCTTTCTTTCTTTTTTTTTTCTCTCTTTTTTTTCTCTAGTTGCTCAACTGAAAACCATATTTTTTCCTTGTTTTGGATGTCCATAAGGATTTGAAACCCTTCTTGACTGATCACCTTTCATCCTTATGCATCCACGCCATCTCTTTGACATTCATGTAAGCTTTCTTACAAGTAAACTCTCTAAACCCCTAGGTGTTCTGATCAAAGGGCTAGAACTTTCCAAATGAAGCATAAAACAAGCTTGCTTAAGTCACCAAGCTCTAATGCATGCCCTAGAGAATACCACTCTTTCAAAATGGTGATGTCTTTTACCCATGCATTACTTAATTCTAACTTAAAATAGTAACTTATTACATTTCAACTAAACTAGACTCATTTGGCTAGAAGAAATTAGATTACAGGTCCATTGGCTCCCAAACATGATTGGAGAGTATATTCTACTTAGAAAAAGCCGAATTAAGCTCTAATGTTTTTAGCTAAATGAAATTTTCACAAGCTCTTCATCTACATTATTTTGGTGTAAAAATGTTAGTAAAATGTCTTTTACATGTAATAGAGTGTTCCTAGGTCTTTTAAAGTGATAAGGAATGCAAAACACTAGCATCAACTAAGTGCCTGACCTTTTGAAATATATTTTGGCCATGATGTATCGATATTGATTCATGAAGTATCAATATTTCATGTTAATGTATCGATATTTATGCATGAAATATAGATGCATTTATTTTTCCAAAGTTGGAAGCTTCACAAATTTATGCAGTATTGATGCCTGAAGGCTAGGCACCGATACTTAACCTTTGACCTTTGAATTTAAATTTTGGAGGCCAAGTTATTGATTCATAAAGGTTATGTATCAATGCACCCATATACTTTGAATGAAATTGACCTATTTTGGCTTCCTAACCAATTTCTTTTGCTCAATTTGGTCCCCAAACATCTTGAACTTTCCAATCGAGTCCTCAGAAATGCATTTCTATCATAATTCCAGAAAGTGGCATCATTTTCTACAAATGGCTTAACAAATTTCCTCACTTATTTGGAAAATCATTTTTTTAGAAAATGGCATCCAGGGATTCATATTCAGTTGCACTAGTACTTACTCGTTCATTAATGAACACATATCTCTTTGAATGCTAAAAGTATCTTAAAAATATACTTTTATCCCTTAGAACTAACTTTCCACATTGATGAACAGGCTTATGAAAATAGGTAGCTCAATCCTAATATTTCACATTAAGATAGGGTTTTCTATTGGTCCATGATTCATAAGGGGTGAATGTGATTAACTTGGATAGTGCAATACTATTTAATATATAAGCAGCTTTTAATAGGGTATCATATCAAAAGATAATAGGCAAAATTTGCTTAAGAAATCATAAACCTAACTATTTCTAGAATAGTTCTATTTTTTTCTCTCTACAACACCATTTAGTTATGTAGTTCTTACAATGGTTAACTGCCTATTCATTCTTTTTTCATCACATTAATGTATTAACTAATTAAATAAATATTCATGTCATCGGTCAATTATAAATGCCTTGACATTTTTTAATTGATTTTTCACCAAAGTCATATATTTTCTAAAGTCACATATGGCCTAGTCTAGCATGGCAAATATCCACACCAATTTTTACATTACTTGAAGAAGTAATTAAAGAAAACTAGCATTATTTGAAATTACTACAAGAAGTGTAGTCAACATCCAAAACAATAAAACCATTCAATAAATACAAAACAATAAAACCATTCAATAAATATCTAGAACCACCATGATTTGTTCCCATAAACAAATTAACAATAATGCTATTAAAGTTCAAATTAAATCATAGGTTAAGAGGATAGGTTAAGAGGAATGTGATAGACAACTAATTCCATTAAATGTTTAGAGCAAATAATACATCATGTAGGATAGAGGATCAACCACCATGCATGCATAAGTTTCATGTATCAATTCCCTTTACTTTAACTCTTGAGTTGTTTCCCACATAAATCCACTTTGTCCTTTATGGAATCTAATAAAAATCCATGAACACATTCTGTTTTGTGCTACGTGGTTTATGGCTTATTAATCTATAGCCCATGAATGATGAGGTTTAACTAATTAAATCGTACTAGATACAAATGTTATAATGTTTAAATTATTCATAGGATTTGAAAATGTTATAAAGAACCATAGTTTCTTTGACTTAGAATATTTATGAGGAAAAATAACCCTTTTTACCATAGTTAAAGCATCTTAACCTAGACTAGTTCTTCTATTGGAGAGCCATAGGAGCCTTTTTATTATTTTGAAAAACACTTTTCAGCTTATTAGTTGTCTTTACTTTGTACTCAGCATATAGTTTGCATTTAAAGCATGGAGTTTCCTTAAAACTTGTTCCCACCATATATACATTGACAATAGGCATTGATGCCTCGATCTGATCTTCGTCAGGCTACACTGCATTAAAGCATCCTCAAAAGTTTTGATGTTTTCATTATGGTAAAATGACAGGTTAAACCTGATGTTCAATAACTAGAGAAATGACTAACCTGTTTTTGCTCACTAATCATGTTTGACTACAAATACTTGCCTCTTATTATGATTATGACATTTTTTATAAGTGTCAAACTTGATTATGAGTTGCCTTAATTTGGTAACTAAAGTTTAACCAAACTTTACTTTTAAGGTACTCCACATCTCTTTGGCTATCTTATGCTTTTTGAATTTTCACGTGATATCATTTTCTGTACTATTTAGCAACAAAATGCCAGCGGTGGATCTTCTAAGGCGTTATATTGTCCCTTATTTTCTAGGCCAAATTCCCATTGTCAGGCTTCTTTTGGATGTTATTTAAAATTTTCAAAAGCTCTGATTTTTCCAGAAATATTGGATTTTTATATTCTAGATGTTTTTGTGCTTCACACATTTGGTTAAGTACAACTATAATGATTTTGGAAGCAAATATCATTTTAAAGATACACTATAATAAGACATACTTACATAATTAATGCCTAGCATACACTTTTATTTTGTCACAATCCGAGCTAAAGTTACTGATAACCATCCATATAGTATTTAAACAAAAGCTCACTAAGTTTCACAATCAAATTCCATAGCAAAATATTTAATTATCACTAATTTATTTTATTGTGCAAAATTTTTATTATAAGATAATGAATATCTTAAAACCTACTTAATACAAAACTACTCATAATTTTGCAAATTTATCATATAAACAACAAAAAATAAAAAACTTATATTTACATACATAATTTGTCTTTTCAAAAATTTTTCTAAAATACTAATTAGATATTCCATTAAAAGATAGCTAATTTAATTTTTAGGACTTTTCTAGTTACTAGGATGGAAGACAAAAACCTACAATAGCTTATAATCTAAGTGAGTCATTCATGGATATTCTTCAACCTCACAAATTTCATTATAAAGATTAAGATTGATTGAGAAGATTTCAGTCTTCTTTAGCCCATCTTTATATACGCTCAATTGAAAATTTAATTAATATTGCATTAATTTTTGAGGCAGTCATAATCTTCTTAGACATCCAAAGATCACTAAGAATATCTTTTTTGTCTCAAAATAAGAAGTGTATTTTTTGTAACACCACATTTTTGTTATAATAACTTCTTAGTAGCATACTAACGCTACAAATCAAATTTAGGATTTCTATTTAACGTTAATAATGAGTTTAATGACATCATTATTATCTGGATATATTCGATAGTTATTAAGTTCTTCTAGCAAACTACGAACTTTTAGAAATTGTGCTATGGTCCTTATGACCATAGAAGTTCAAATAACTCTTGATATTATTTTTCATAACAAAAATACAAAAAAAATGTTTCATAAATAATATTTTTAACATAAAATTCATAATGATTAAAACCAAATTTTAATCAATTTTATGTTATCATAACTTCTAAGCTTTAAATAAAAAAATTAAAATCAAAATTAAATAAACAAGAAAAATTTAATCATTTGGCAATTTAAAACAATTTGTTTGAAATTTTGTTGATTTGACTGTCAATTAAAAGATTACAATTATTTTAAAAAATCATAAGGCATTCAAATTCCTAAAATAGATAATAGAACCTATTTTTTTGGAAATTCAAAAATGACCATTTTTAATCTTGAATTTGTCAAGAATTCATAATTTCTAAAGCCAAACTTAAGATCTAACAAACCAAAACTAGTTATACTATGCAAGTTTCATGATCTTATAGATGTTTGCATATTAATATATGAAATTCAAACATATTCCAATGGATTTAAGTGTTGCACCAAAAAAAACAAATTTTTCGATTTAGCATGTTTATGTTCTAAAAAACACTAGAAATCAGAACCTACATGCTATACCAACGAATATTATCAAGTAAACAATTTACAAATATGGAATTAAAATAACCTACAGGATTGTTAGATGATGAACCTAGTTTTGATTTTTTGGTCGGAGGCAAGATCACATAATTGGATATAATTTATTTACCATAATACTAAGTTTTTTGAGATGCAGAGAATTTTGAGTATTGATTTCTTAAATTTAGAGAAAGCATATCTATGTCTTTTCTTTTCGGCTAAATGGATAACATCATTCGTTTGAATAAAAGTTTTTCCTTTCCTCTTTACTGATCAAATGTTATTATCGAGAAAGAAAGTTAGTCCACCTTTTATTAGTTAGTCCACCTTTTATTTATTGTTAATATTCTCTTAACTTCTTCGAGGAAAGTTTTGTCTTATTAAAAGCACAAGCTTTAAACTACTAGTAAGACAATTATCTTAAGGAAGTTAAATGCTTATAAGGAAAACGATTTGCCCATTATGGGCACTGTTTTCTACACATACAAATATGTCTCAATTACATACATTTATATTTATATGCAAATATAAAATTTAAGATTATAACTATTTAATATCCAAAAATTAAAAACATATTTCATAAAAATATTCAAACATCAAATAGATAAAAAATTTAAATATTTAAAAAATATAGTAAATTATTATGAACTAGTTTAATAGTCAAATTTAATGAACATATTTTATTTTTACATCTATTATGAAAAAGGAAAAACAAATAAGAAAAAAATATTAGAAATTGATTTAAAAAATTAAATAAATGAATTTTTTTTAAAAAAAGAATCTTGCACTAGTCGATAAAGATTGGTATTGACCAGCATATATCAACAAAAAGGGTATGACCTTTACAAAATCAAAATGATATGATAATGATATTGTGTTGTTTTATCTTAAAAGTAGTATATATTGATAGGGTATTGACTGGATTGGATAAAACCTTTTTTACATCTATTAATTTTTTCAACATATTTTTTAATTTTATTCCATTTTTAAATGCTTAAATTATTCATTTTTAATTCTTTTATTTTTATTTTATTATTTTTTTACATAAATCATGGTTAATTATTGTTTAACATAAATATTAATACAAAATTTGCCATTAACATAAATATAATTTTAATAATTTATACATATTTTTATCTAATTCTTTAATATTTATTTTCTCCTTTTACTATATTTCACTTTATAGTAATTGCTTTTTTGTTTTTAAATACATATCTCATCACTAATTTTAATCTCACTGCTATAGTTCTCGACCTCATGACTATAATAACTACTCTATTCACCACTATTATTTCCAATCTCATTAGAGCAAATTTCACCACTTATCCAAACTAACCCTAAATTAGTGAATGTTGGAGGTCTTTTCCTTAATTGTTTATTTAAGTTGGTGAAAGCACTGCATTTATATAGAAAAGTTCAACATCTAAATTTCTTTGTACTTATTTTTTTTGACCATTTAGTCTTAGCATCTATAATCTTTTACTCCGTCTTTAAACTATGTTATTCTTTTATAAAAAAAGTATCAAGTAAGTTACAAAAAAAATCAAAGCTCTTAAGTTTACGACTACCATATTAAAGTATGTAAAACACATTAGCAAATATTATTATTTTTTTTAGATAAGACTGATAAGTAAATATCTTGAATTTTATGCTCAAGAGTAGAATAACATTTTAATTCTTTTTTATTTATATTTTTAAATAAAAAATAACGTCTTAACCAAGTTATTGTCGGTGTAAGCATGCAAGCAAATTAGATTTGCTTGTAACACCTTAGCTTTTAGTCATTTTATGTAATATACATTATTCAATCGTTCAACGTGAATGAGATATTTTTCTATATATAAGTTTTCATTATAATTGTTATTAACACCTTATGAAGATAAAGCTTATGAAACACATTGGCCTTGTAAAGGAATTGTAACTCTTTACAATTATGAGATCCTTATGGATCAAAATCATGGTTCTAAAATAGTTCTTGATCATCATATTGTTAAGATAAAGCCATTGACAATACACAAAGATTGGCATATATTAAGCCTTTGTGCATATGATGCATGCAACTGATCTCATAAGTTGAAGTATAGGAATATTTCAAATAACATATGGGTGCTTGTTATGGTAACAAGTTTACTGTACATGACCTGTTATGAGAGTTTCATTTAGCATTTCACTCAACTGTCATGGAAATACTCTCATGTGTCTATAACGTAACTAATCTTTAGACTTATGAAATTATGTCACCTTATATATGGTTTCTTATACTTAGAGATCATTACAAACGAATCCATTTTCATGGGTGCCAAAGGTAGAGTGGTTTTGGGTATGATATAAAGCATATTGAAGGTGGATGAGTGGTCCAAAGACGATTAATGACCCTAAGTGATATGAAGGGACTATCTCATTTGTTCTTAACTTGTGTTAGATTAAAAGCTCTTGGCCAAAGCAATACTAATTATAAAGTTAACATATAGGAGTTGTAGCCTTTATCTAGAAAGCATTAAGAGTAGACCCTACACCATGCTTTTGTCCTTTCAAAGATATATGATGAAATGATCGAATTACACTGTTGTATTGTACACTAGTAGTTTTGTCAAAATTGTATTAGCTATGTTGGCATTTGGGCAGTCATGTCACACTGCTAGATGCCATTTATGGTCCATAAATATAAATGTTCTTAAGCAAATCAATTTATATTTATGGCAACATGTTAGGGCTTAATGAGTCACACATATAAAGGTGATTTTATGGAATTAAAATAAAATTGAATTAAATTGTAGAGATATTGATTTTTCAGGGACTTAATTGAATAATTTAATTAGTTTAGGAGTCTAAGTGTAATTAAACCAAAACTTTCCTATGCACCTAACCTAAACTATATAAGGTAATGTTTAGTTGTCCCGAAATGGCTCACGCTTTATTGTTTACCTTTAGCTGCAAAATAGCTTTAAAAAGAAATTTTTTCTCACTCTTAATTAGATCCGATCCAACAAGTTTGGCTCCCTCAAGTTGGGCCTTCGATAGGACTTTGATCAATTCAGGCTGGCTTGATCAGGCCTGTAATAACTAAAAAAAATACTTTTTATTTAAAGTTAATTATAAAATAAATATTAATATAAAAATATTTTTTAATTTTTTTGTTAATTATAGAAAATAAAGATGGGTAACATAGGTCGGTTGATTGAAAACGGGCTTGTGCAAAGAATAAAAAATTTTCTAGATGCAACTGGCTTGTGGACATCTCAATTTTTGGTTTTTAAAAGCAATAATGGTATTCAATTGAGGGAAAGTTTTTAAAACTTAAGTCACTAGCACCACTCCTGGCTAAACACAATCCCTATGTTGTGAAGGTTTCTCAAGTCATCCATTTGGATCAACATTGGAGGCTAGACAATTGAATGGTTTTAGTTTGTAACAACTGAGCTCGAGATGTAAAAATAAGAGAAGTTTCAATTTAACCAAAGGTTTAATTAATCTTGTAGTTTGAGATATGATTTTCATTTGTCCTTGCTCTTGATAGATAGATCTCTTAATGCTCACAGGTTTGCCCTTTGATGAAATTTGATATTTAATTAATTTATTTTACTGTATAATTTATTTTATTTTATTTTGATTTAGCAAAGTAATGCTAAATCCTCTGATTTGGATGAATCAGCAAGTGACGTGTATCATTCCAAAACCACTTACGTCAGCCAAAAAGAGACACCGTCCTAAATAAATGTCTAAAGTGAGGTGTCAGGCTAATCCGACAAATCCTCTGAGAGATAAACAAATAAAAACTCCAATCTGCTTACCAAAATCCAGTGCATCAGGATCCACTGAAGTCGCTTTCACCAATCCGTCGAATCCACCAGCAAAACTCATCCGTTGGCTACACCTGAAGGACCATCGTGTTACCGTGAATCCTGCTGTACCATATCATTCCTAGGAGCTCTCTTTTTCTGCTAAGAAGGGTCGCCAGAGTATAGTAGACCATAAAACAAGAAGATATTAAAGCATAAGTCCCAAAGACCAACCGCAGACTTTCTTTTCCTCCACCCCAATCATACTATTAGTAATAGCTGCTTCAAAAGATTTTCTCTCGGATTTTCTCTTTTACCAAACACACCGCCTGAAGCGCTTTAAAAGTTTCCTTTTTTTTAAAGATTTTTCCCCCTTAAACTCCTCACTATTTTTTATCTCTGTCTATTGCTTGTTTGGTTAAAATTGAGACTGGCTTTTTAATAAGAAATAATTTTGCTGATTTTTAAATTTTCTTGTTCTTTAGTTTATTTTCTGCTGTTTAAAAGGTAGGTTAAGGTTTTGAGTAGTATGTATTTGAAGTTTTTGATTTGAATCAGTGATCTGAAGAATATTGATTTGTTGTGACTGCAGATCTGGGAAAATTAGGGTTTGAATTTGATACTCAGAGAATGCAAAGGCAAACGCGGTATATGGAGAGGACTAATAGTATGGCTAGAGGGAAGAGGAGTTTGGAAGTAGATGAGGACCAGCAGCCTGAACGAAAGCGCCCCGCTTTAGCTAGGTATTTTCTTCTTGTTCTTTCCTTTCCTTTTGTTTGTATATAGTGCTTTGTTCGCTTGTTTTGATTTTCTAGTATATGCTGAGAAGTTAATCTTTTTATCCTAGTTGTTGCTTTTTATGTTTATATTTTTTTAAAAGAAAAAGCAAAACGCGCGCCTGCATTGAAAGAAAATAATATTTTTGAATATTTAAAAATTAACAATTATTTTCAACAATTGTGTAACTTTGCTTTTATCTTGAACTATTATGTTACTTTTATGTGATCTTGCTGCAAGCTTTTTTGAAGCAAAAGGCAAGCAGAAGGGCCATCAACCAATCAGGCCAATTGGTAAAAACGAAATAGAACTACTTCTTTTTTCTCTGTTCTGCCTAGTGAATTATTAAACATGCAAGGATTTTTATGGTTTGTCACTTGATTGTATGAGGCACTGGCGGAGTTTTAAATCTTAACTGAGTTAAGCAATGGTGGGGTCTTTTATCTCTCTAAGGTCTTAGGGCTTTTCTTAAAACTTAAATGCATATGTTCTGCAGTGTAATTGTAGAAGCTCTTAAGGTGGACAGCCTGCAGAAACTCTGCTCATCTTTGGAACCCATTCTTCGTAGAGTTGTAAGACCCATTTCATACTGCTTTTCTTTCTTTGCAATCAATTCTCTTTGTGGAGTCTGCGTGATCAATGCATCTGCTGTTTTTTATTCTTTGGATATAGGGTTGGTTAGTACAATTGTATAAATCTAGGATTAAATACACTGCTTTAATTGTATGATGCTGAGTGGAGTTTTACTTCTGAATTGGCGCCATATATGTATTGTGTATACAGGCCTACACATAGATATGCATCCATTGTGCTTTTGCACGCAGTTATCTGGTGTGTACACTACACACACAGGTCCTTTTTTACAATTTATGACAATCAGCATTCTTCAAGGCTTTAGTTTCTTATGGGACTGGATTAAATCCTGCACATTTCAGTGATTTGGATGAAGAATTCTCATTGACTTGCGTAACTTCTCATATGTTTTCCTCTAAAACCTACACTGTCTAAGCTTTCGTCATTTCATTTTGTTTCTGGACTGTTCCAACTTTCACGTCAGCGTTATCTTGTTAGGTTTGAAGGTTGGTCATTTGATCAGAACATGGTGGATTAGTCTCCTGTTTGTCAAATTGCATAATTTTTGCATATATTTTCACTTAGAGTCATAATCCTAGATTAACACATGTTCATGTGATGTTGATTTGTGATTAGATCTTTTACATTTCTCACCATCTTTTAGGATTTACTCATTCTTCCTCTTTCAGGGCCCTATTAAAAAGCGTAATTGATATAAAAATATTTAAAATTTGATCTTTACTTTTTCAAATTGATCACTTATTCATTCATGCACAGGTACCCATCTTTTGAGGGTGATGATATTTTTCTAGGGTTTTTGTATCTTAGATACTCATGACAAAAAGTATCTGAGATGTAGACACAAGTCTGCTCTGCATTCGCATTCATGCAACATAGATGTTCAAAGTTTCTGCAGAAATTTTGTTGGAGGACACTAAATGAGAATTTTGCATTTTGCATTTAGGATACCATTTTAGAATGCCAATTTTTAGTGCAATTTGAAGAAAATCTATTGCGTATTCTGTTATTTTCCCCTTTGGATTATGTTCTTTTCCTCATGTCTTTCCTTTTTATGCTGCAATTGATGCTTTGCAGGTAAGTGAAGAGGTGGAAAGAGCTTTGGCAAAATTAGGCCCTCCTAGACTTAATGGAAGGTACATAATTAATGTCTGATCATAAATGGTTGCAAAGTCAATTTTGCTATTTGTATTTGTAATCTCTCTCTCTCTCTCTCTCTCTCTCTCTCTCTCTCTCTCTTTATAATTTTCTCTTAATATTCTCTCTGTCAATTATAAGATATGGACAATGATGTATGTTAGGTGGTGTTACATCGCCAATCAGATTGGCTTGGGATTTCGTGGTAACCTTGCATTAGCTTGTGCTCTTTCCACCAATCGCCAATTGGGATTGCAATGCATAACAGTGTGGAATTTATTAGGGAACTTTTTGAAAGATCACACCCCAAGTGACTTAAAACAGACTGCTCTCTTATCTAATGGTTTATCTTGCAGTAGCTGGTGGCTTTAATTTTCATTTTCGAGTTGATGGTTAACAGATTTTTATTTATCATGAGAAATTCCGGCATGTTTGTAGCATTGTTCATGATTAGGTGAGAACTTCATATAAGAAATTGAATTATACTTTTTGACAGTAAAAACAATTGTCTTATGTTACTGTAAATCTTTATAACATTTGCTTTCGAAATCATAGGTATTTTGCTGAATATGTATCAACTATGAGTGGTGAAAAGGGTGCATATTAGTTCTAATAGTTTGTGTTCGGTCATGGCTCATTAAGTGGTTGATATTTTAAGAACATTGTGGATTATAATTGAAGGACAGCAATGATATTCTGAAAGAGTTTTGAAGTGTTCTTAAGTTTGATTCTTCTTCTGTCCTTTCTTTGTAGGCTTGCATTGGCTAGTTAATTGCTTGCCTTTGAATGAACTTGAGCATTATTAATGTATGGATATGAAACTAATGAAAGCCACACAATGAGCTTGGTTTTATGATAACTTTTATTAGGTTTTTGGATGGTCGATTGGTATTGTAGTTTTTGAATAAGCTTGATCCATTTAAAAGAAACACACTGGAATTAGGTTTAGCTTGTTTTCATTTTTGCTGTTGTTTCTTTGCAAGAACCAGCCCTTCTTCAGCATTAAGATTCCCTGTTCTCTTAATGGTTTTCTACTTTACTCTTTCCTCTTTTTCCATGCAACATCTTTTGCTTTTGTTATTTGGAGACGATCTTCTAATACTTTTTGGTTTTCAGGTCTTCTCCAAAACGAATCGAAGGTCCCAGTGGATGGAGCTTACAGCTACACTTCAGGTCCAGGCTGTCGCTCCCTCTTTTCACAGGAGGAAAGGTAGAAGGGGAGCAGGGTGCTGCCATCCATATTGTTCTTGTTGACTCTAATACCGGACATGTTGTAACAACTGGACCTGAAGCCTCTGCAAGGCTAGATGTTGTTGTGCTTGAAGGTGATTTCAACAATGAGGATGATGAAGATTGGACACAGGAAGAATTTGAGAGCCATGTGGTAAAAGAACGTGAAGGAAAAAGACCACTGCTGACTGGTGACTTGCAAGTGACCCTCAAAGAGGGGGTTGGGACACTAGGAGACCTCACTTTTACTGACAATTCAAGTTGGATAAGAAGCAGGAAATTCAGGCTTGGCTTGAAGGTTGCTTCTGGATACTGTGAGGGTATACATGTACGGGAAGCAAAGACAGAGGCTTTTACTGTGAAGGATCACAGAGGGGAATGTGAGTCATACTTCTCATTGTCTCTATTTCATTAGTGGGCTTCCAATTTTTTTTTTTTTTTGATTGAGTTGCTTGACAGTGTATAAGAAGCACTACCCACCTGCATTGAATGATGAAGTATGGAGATTGGAAAAGATTGGGAAAGATGGGTCTTTCCACAAGAGGCTTAATACTGCAGGAATATTCACAGTTGAAGACTTTTTGCGGTTTGTGGTTCGGGATCAACAAAAGTTACGAAATGTGAGTTTGAATTTTGAATCTGAAATCAAAACCCATTCCTTTGTAGCTGCCTTCTGATATTTTTGTCTGCATTTGTAGATTCTTGGAAGTGGCATGTCAAATAAGATGTGGGAAGCTCTCTTAGATCATGCAAAGACTTGTGTGCTGAGCGGGAAGCTCTATGTTTACTATACTGATGATTCAAGAAACGATGGCGTTGTCTTCAATAACATCTATGAGTTGAATGGCCTTATTTCTGGGGAACAGTATTTTCGTGCTGATTCTCTATCTGATAGTCAGAAGGTGGGTAGGATATTTGCTGTTTTTCAGTTCCGAATGAAATGCAATGTCTTTTGTACTTTATTTTCAAGAGGTTACTATGTGGGATGTGTTAGCAGCAGTATTATTTGGGCCTACAATAATTTTTCTTTTTGCAGTATTTTCTTAAATTTTTCCCATTTTATCTGAAAACTATATATATATATATATATATATATATATATATACACAGTGGATATATAATTTAAGTCTTGAGCATGTTGGTTTTAGGACTGTGTTCTCTACAACTGCACTTTGCTGTATGTGCTAAAATAATGATCTTTTCCCTGTTTAGGTTGTATTTTATTACAACGATTAGGTGCTTTGTTAGTGTGTTTTATTTTTATTTGGTTTACCAACTGGATTGGCCTCATGTAGAGGGCAACTGGCTGGCTGGATGGAAGGCCAGCCTAGGTCTTATTTTTAACTCAATGAACCATGAAGAAAGAAGGATGAGGGAAGCTGTGGATTTTGCGGATGCTTTCATGGCATGATAGATTAGGATGCCTTGATAATAATTTATGCATCTGAGTGATTCTCCAGTTCTAGGTCAGATGTGCCTTAATTTAATATAATGATAAATCTTGTGGAAAGGGCCTTGATTAGGCTATTGTGTAGGTTTATTTAACTGCATCTTAGATTGAGTAACCAATAGGTAAATGTCAAATTCCTCTATTTAATATGCTGCAGACTTGTTCAAATCGATTGAAAGTAGGAAGAAATTAAAGAAAAGAGTAACTAAAAAACAGCTACAGTGTTGTAATTTTGTGGGTTATTGATATTATTCTGTGCATTTCAGTGGATTAACACAATTAAGAAAATGTTAGTAGCTGGAAGGAATGGCAAGACAGTACATTCTGTCTTATGAGTGCAAGACAGTACATTCTGTCTTGAAAATTTAAAAGTTGCATGCAATTTCTAACTCTGGCGGTCGCTGGAATTTGATGCTATCGCCCTGAAGCTTTCGGAGTATCAGAAGGCTAAGCTGAGACTTTTTTTTCCTCGGTTTGTCATTTTGGATAACAACCGTTTATTCTCTGGTTCTGCTCGATGGTCATGCCTAAAAGCATGGGAGTAGCAGTTGATTTGTTTTAGGGGTGAGCCAATGGTGTCTTAACTAATCAGTGCTTGCTGTATGGATAATTTTCATAAATGGTTCAGAATGAACAAATTTATTTGAATATATGAGTGATAAAAGAGTTATTGAGAACTTCGTTGATCGATGTTACATAAAAATTTATCAGACACCAATATAGCAAGTCCATTGTTTTTTTTGCCTTAAAGATGGCCCTTTAATTGATTTGTGGCTGGTTTTCAACGGCTTAAGCTCTGGGTCAGCTTTATTTTCAGTTTTTATTTTCTAATTGAATAAATAGTTTCATTAATTTAACAATTGAAACAAACTTTCTGCAGATCTATGTAGATACACTGGTAAAGAAAGCCTATGATAATTGGAGTCAAGTCATACAGTATGATGGCAAGTCACTGTTGAACTTCAAGCAAAACAGGAGGTCAATTGCCCGAAATGAACTTCAGATGGGTGCAATAGATTTCCCAAATGCGGTAGATTATCAACTGCAGTTGCCACGGTTGCCAATTCCAATTCCTACTGAGCAAGTGCGTTCAGGCATACAGGTTGGAGGTAAGTGGTCTGACTACTGTAAACATTTAGTTTTTAAGGAATTTTCATTTAAGTCATGTAGAGCTTGCTTTAATCTTCCTGGAATTATGCTCATAAACAAGAATTTTTTTCCTGCCCGCTTACTTCCCCTTTTCCTTAAGTACAAGGCAGAAGCTTATCATGGTATGTGTTAGGGTCTTTCTGAAGAATGCAAGCTTGCTATGAAGTAAGCTAAATAAATAAAGAGATGAAACCACCTAAGATAACCAAATTGGAAAAGTAATGATACCTCTATTTTATCTAGCATTAACCTTTAGGTTATGTTGGTTGGACATGTTAAAGTTTTTTGAACACCATCCTGGACAACTCTAGATCTGTCTGGCACTGCCAAAAAAGTTTTGTTTGGACTTGTCTTTCATGGCATGATATAACCTCCTTGGCTGCAAGGTGATCTCTATATAGGTGGTGCTATCATTGTAAAAAGGAAGGGAGAGTGAGGCATAGAGAGAAAAAATATAAATCACTGAGTAACAAATGAAAATACTAAAAGGAAAAATGAAAGTGGTTGACAGAATCATTCTGGTGCCAGGGATGATGTGGGGGAAAAGAACCATTTTGCTGCTTTCCAAAATGGGAGTGGCGAAAAGAAAATAAAGTTTTAACTTGGGTTTCAGGCCTTAAGACTGCAAAAGTTGGGAAGCTGCTTAGTTTTCAATCTCTTTTTATTTCGGTTGGATTGGGCCTTGAACATTTTTTCTTGTCATTGATGGGATGGCTCTACATGAAAGGGTTTGCCCCTGCAGATGAAAAGGCCTTATCCCTGTAATAGTTTGTGGCCCCTATAAAAACAGAAGTGGTCCAAATCACTTAATAAGGCCGGATTTCTCTCAATTTTTTCCCATATATAATAGAATCAGAAATTCTAAATTTCCAGAGTAGGCTGACTTTATGCTAACCCAATTGCATCAAAGCATCTATCGAATATCATGTATTATCATCATCTAAAGCTTCGTAATCAAACAAATAAAATCCATATTACTCAATAATGTGTAATGTTTTAAGTAAATGTAAAACGTACCATTTGTGATAAAAAAATGTAAAACAAGTCTTATACTCCTGTTCTTCCTTGGACTGTTTATGCTGTATCCCTATGTCTTAAGTTTAGGGCAATTGATGAGCTAGACGCCTAGACATAAACTTGACACCAAACAACCGTAACTTTAGGATCAATAACATGGTCTTTAGGGACTGCTCTTGATTTATGTCTTGGCGTTAGCTAAGGTCATAAATGGTAGGCTTCATCTTTGTAGATTGTTTTGAAATACTTATAGATAGAAATTGGGTCAGATTTAAACGGAAGGAGAATAATTTTCTAATCTTTGTAGTTCAAAAAGCTATATTCTTCAACATCATAGGGTCATTAAAACTTGGTTGAACTAAGGAATTTTTTGATGTCAAAATGACTTTCTTCTAGATGACGTTTGTTATAGAGATCCAGTTGATCATGTCTTGATGTAAACGAGTTGAGGTAATGTATTGCTTAGCATCAGATAGTGAAGTACCTTGGACATTGGAAAATATGGGTTTTGTGTTATTACAATTTATCTGCATCTGATATAATTTGTTTGTCAAACACACGGAAGGAAATATATACCATTATTTTAATTGATGCCTCTTATCAAGATGCCTAGATTAAAAAATGTTGTAAATAAATGCTACTGATAGCCCCTATCAAGCATCTAAATCAATAATTTGGTTGTGAATTACTGTAAAGTTGCTGTGATTTTAGTTGAAAATATTTCATTCTTTTATCGATTTAGAGTTAAATTCTTCTCCCCTAAAAGACTTGGTTGATGTTTTGCCCTAGGATTGTGCCTCTTGTTATAACATTGATTCTTGTTCGAGATCTTAATGTCTTGGTAGAGTGCTCAAGTTTAGAACTACCTTTCCTTTGTTTCATCCCATCACAGCTGGCATTTGGGTAACCTTTTTTTTTTCTTTTTTTGGGGTCATTTCAGGGTATAATGATAGTCAGTCAACCAGATACTCAGGGCAGTCCCAGCTTGTGAATTCAAATTCCTGTAATCGATTTGACAGCATGCAATTCGTGCCACATGACCAGCTGACTAACAATTCTGAGCAACCTCAAAGCTCGAGAAATGATAGCAATGTTGTTGGGCTGGCTCTTGGTCCTCCACAGTCATCTACCATAGGGTCCCAAAATATTGGTTCTTCAGTGCAGCCATCAAATCTTAATCCTTTTGATGAATGGACGAACAACCAGGATAAGGGGGTTGAGGACTTTTTTTCGGAGGAAGAGATTCGCATCAGAAGTCATGAAATGCTTGAGAATGAAGATATGCAACACCTTCTCCGCCTCTTCAGCATGGGAGGTCATGCTTCTATTAATGTGACAGAAGATGGTGGGTATGGATTCCCAAATTACATGCCATCCCCAATGCCAAACTTTGTAGATGAAGATCGTTCACGTCCTGGTAAAGCTGTTGTTGGGTGGCTGAAGATTAAGGCAGCAATGAGATGGGGATTCTTTATCCGGAAGAAAGCTGCTGAGAGACGGGCACAGATAGTTGAGTTAGAGGAAGAAGAAGAAGAAGAATAGCTATGAAGTTTTTCTCTTAAGTGGCAAGCCTCGCATTTCTGACTATGGTTTTGGAAGACAATAGAACTCCATGAATGCCAGGGACAAAATGGAGGCACTGGATGCACGAAATTATTGGTTTCTGAACTCCTGAAGATCCTAATTTGACATTGGGAATCTCATCTTGTACAGTTTCCTTTACAGTAAGCTTTTTCTTTGACTTACCTTGGTAATATGCTTTACCATTTGTTTGTGTATGATCATTGGAGTCTCTTTTAAAGGGGTATATTTGCTTTTTAGTTGATCTCCCCTCCCTTGCCTTATTGACTGACTTTCTAAACCATTAGGTGTGACCTTTGTTGTTTCAGTTAATTGTTGTATAATGCTATAAGAATTGTAGCTGTGGCTACTTATTTCTTATTCCTTAGTGCAGTCAGCTTTCTCTCAAATGTTGTAGAATTTTTGAAGCTGTTGGTCTCGGGTCGAGCTTGGTCTCCTTCGATCTACGTTAATTGAGTTGACTATCACTGCTTCATGGGACATATAGTTCCTCCGAATGTTCAAACCCTTAAATCATGAAACTTTTCAATTTCAGAGCGGGAAATGCCGAAATGGTCGTCACTTTTGTCTGGCTGAGAATTATAAAAAATTCTTGGTCTCGAATAGGGGGGGCTTTTCCCAGGTCTCTTTTGTTTTTATTTTTATTTTTGCATAAACTTAAAAAAAAAATCATTTAAATTTTTTTTGTGCTCTAAATATTATTTTTTTTTGTGATTTTATTTCGTCAAAAATGTATTTAGTACCGTTAAAAATTTACATGAAATATTTATTTTGTTTTTAAAAAATCCCAGGGGTGCTTGTTTAATGTTGTAAGGTTAAAACGGATATTTAATGTAAAATTTTAATTGCAGTAAACATATTTTAGATGAAATAAAACTCTAAAAAATGTAAGTAATAATTTTTAAAAACTAAGAGAGTTGAGTCGCAAGGTCTTTTTGAAGTTGTTATTATTATTATTATTATTATTATTATTGTTATTATTGTTGTTGTTGTAGGTCTAATTTGGTGCTTTTCTCAAGTCTTAAGTACTTTTATAGGAGAAAGCCGAGGAGGGACTAGCTTGCCTCATTGAGATTCCCCCTATGGACATTTTGTGCTTTGGTTGTCTCAATAAAAATAACACGAGTTAAGAATCAGAAACTAAAAATAATCATAAAATTAAAAATAACCATCTTGACGACGCAAAATTTGTATATATATATATATATATATATA
>JBBYHM010000012.1:9229943-9245307 GCA_038381775.1 Adansonia rubrostipa
ATATATTATATATTATATAATACATATAAAATGAATTACTATTTAAAAAATAATATAAATTAAAAAATATTTTATATTAAATTTTAGATTATTATATAAAAATAAAAAATAAAAAATATTTATATTAAATCCCAAATTATTTTTGAAATAATTAAAAATAATATATATTGTATATAAATTATATAATATATATTATGTTAATATATATCATATAATAAAAATAAAAATATTTTTATTAAATCTTAAATTACTATTTAAAAATAACAAAAAATATTTTATATTAAATTATTTAAAAATAATAAAAATATAAATTTTTATATTAAAAGCTAACATAAAAAAAACTAAAAGTTAGGGAGAATTCAAAAAAAGTAAAAGATAATAATAATTATTAAAAACATGAAAGATGGAAATAGTAATTCTAAAAAAAGAAGTAGCAATTATTAGAGTTATGTTTCAATCTCATCTTTTGGCTACTTTAAATTATTTAAAAATAATAACAAATATTTTATATAAAATTTTAAATTATTATATAAAAATGATAAAAATAAATAAATTTATATTAAATCTCGAATTAATATATAAAAAATAGTAACTAAATATTCAAATGACTATAATTGAATGTACGAATGGATATAACTAAATGTACGACTCACCATAACTAAATATACGAATGATTACAACTAAATGTAGGACTTACTATAACTAGATGTATGAATGACTAAAATTAAATATACGACTCATTATAACTAAATATAGGACTCACCATAACTAAATATTTTATATTTTATAGTTTAGGATTTAATATTTTTTATTTATAAATTTAAATTTTAATATAAAATATTTTTAATTTTTATTGTATTTAAATAGTATTTTTAATATATATATTTATATATATATTATAATTTAATATATATATATATATATTTTATATATTTTGGCCAGGGGTCGATTTCTTAACTAAGAAATCAATCCCAACTGAATTGCTGCCAGTGACAAAAACAACCAAAAGATAAGACGAAAATTGAAGTAAAATGGTAATTAGAGTTTTTTATTAATAATTCTAATAATTATTTTTTTAAAATTATTTTTTTTATTTTTTTAATAATTATTATTGTATTTTACGTTTTTGAAATTCTTCCTTTACCCTAGGTAAACCAAGGTTTTTTTTTTTTTTTTCAAGAACAGTTGAGATGAAGTATTTTAAATTTAACGGTTCCTTTTTTTTTAAGTTGATGAGAAGCCCGCTGCGAGGTGTTGATTCTAAAATTTTTCGTCAACTCTATTTTCATAAATTTTATTGTTTGACATTGACCGTAATCAGAGAATGTAAACAGATTTAATATAAGAAATAGTTGACAGGTGTCTAGCTATTCATTTAAGACTGACATTTTAAAAGAAAACATTGTAATAATTATAATATTTTTTTATTTTTATTCGTTAACATTTGTCCTTTTACATTTAGAAACTATAATAATTTTGTGGTAATCTTTTTAATCTTGATTATAGGGTGAAAATTTTGACTTATTTTATCCAAACTTAAGAGCTACCGCACTCGAATTAATTTAAATTCAAAAGGAATTGATACCAACAATTATTAACTCAACACCGTTAAACTTAAATTGATTTGTTTTGAACTTATTAATTCAGACTAAAAATGATTGATTGTACGAAGAAAATGAAATGAAATGAAATGAAATTTTGTTTCAATTTGAAATTACTAGACTCGACTAATTGTCAATCTTTGTCTTGGTTAATTTTGATTATGTTCTCAATTGTACCTACATTATAGTTTTCACTTGTCTTTCAAGTGGAATTTTTATTTTAGCTACTTTTGAAATTCAAAATAAAGTTTATCTAATATTATTAATATAAAGGGACTTTAAGGAGGATTCTCTAATCTAAATGGCTTCTTCAACTACATTTTGAGTAATAATTTTTGACAACTCTCTAATGCTATCCACTTAAGTTTATATAAGATAAAATGTTCAAGAGTAAGATGTCACTAATAGCTTTATTGTTCTAGTTTATGGACTTTTTTTTTTTGGTTTTTAATGTTACTATTTATTACTCTCTCTGTTCTAATCAAATTGTCGCATATTACTCTTTTTTAGTTAATTTTTTTAAATTTTGATCTCTATTATTTTAAATATTTTAATGAATTAAATTTTATAAAACATAGATTTAAAACTACTTCATTCAAAGTTTTTAAAATATATTTTCTCAAATTTTCTCAATAATAAATATAAAATAATAAGAGGTTAAAGTTAAAAAGTTGACCAACAAAAGTCAAAATGTGACATTTTAATTGGGATAAAGGTAGTATTGGGTTAGAATAAACAAAATTAAATATTTGATACAAAATTGTCTACATTCCTTTTAATACAATAAAGATCTTTTAATAAACCAAAATTATGTATATAAAGTGGATTTGGATAAAAAAAGGTTAAAATTTTTGAAAAAAATTAAAATAAAGGGAATTTTAAATGCATCATTTTAAAATGTTAATATTTGTAATTTTTTATTTAGATAAATATTTTTAAAAAAAGATTATTCTATTGGAATTTAATGGCATAAAAATTAATAATCAAAGAAGAAGAATAATATTAAACTAAAAATTCATATATATAATATGTAACATAGGATCATTATAATTGTAAAAGTATCTATATATTATTAATAATATAAAAAATAATATATAGGTTAAATAAAATGATATTTTATCAAGCTTTAGTTTTACATTTATGGTGGGCTATATGCAAGAAATAGATGAAATTTAAAAAATAAAAATAAAAAATCACCGTTAGTTAAAATTCAAGGAGGAAAGAATTTTAAGATTTTCAAATTTCCTTAAGAAATGTCTAACCGTTTGGAAACTTCAATTTATAAATATGGATTTGAATTTTAAAATAGTGTAAGTTATGCAATAAGCCAGTCTAAATGTAATATTTATAATTACTTTTCAAATTCATAGATTTATCGTATGTTTATTTAGTGATAAGTATAGGTATTTGTAAATTTGAAATTCATAATTTTATATTTTTAAAATACTAATTTTTAATGTCAAATGTCTTACACGTAATTTTATGCCTTTAATTTTTTTAATTTATTAAATAATGTATTTTTCTTTGTGTGAATAGTGAAATAATTGATAATAATTTAAAAAATAATTTAGTTCAAAAAACCTTTAGGATGAATTCTTTTTTTTTTTTGATCTATTGAATCTATAATGTGTAAAAATTTGCTCAAACTAAAATAAACCGAATATAAATAAGAAATATGAAATCATATTAAAAAAAAAACAACTTGCTAAAAAGCTTTTGTCGAAAAAGAAATTTTTTTTTTAGGGCTGTTGAATTTGTCATATCTTGGAATCTATCCAAGAATGAGATAAGAAAATGTTATGATAATTGAGGCAAAAACCAAAATCATTCTAACAAAAAAAGAAAAATGAAAAGTAAGACACTTCATTCAAAAACAAAAAAACAATGATTATTAAAATATTATTCAATATTTGATATTTTGTAAAAAAAATAGCAGTTAAAGTATTTATTTTATAGTGAAAAGTTTTAGTTTTAAATATATTTAGCTACAGTACTTATTAAATGACAATTACTCTAAAACTATAAGTACTAACCTAAGATATATATAATTCAATTTGAATAAATAAAATTATTATTATTTTATTTTGATCGAATATTTAGATAAAAGTTTTAAGTATATAATCCTAATCTTATTATATAATTATGAAATGTTATTTCAATTGTTATTAAATAATATAATAAACAATAATAGATATTATCATATAACAAAAATATTTTATTTAAATTAAATTTATTACTTATAAATTAAATAAATATTATTAATAATAAATATTTAAAATAGTAATTTAAAAATAGAGTCGACAATAATAATTATTTTCTTTTTGTTCAAAAGATTCTTAACATTTATGCTTTCATATATATATATATATTATAGACATAAATTATAAATATAATCATATTGAAGTTTAATTAATTTATGCATAATTTTTGCCTTTTATTTTAACAATTTATATGCCAAACCAAATTTCAATTTCAATTTCCATTTCCAAATTAATGTTTCCAAACCTAGTTTGAACTAGACCTATTCATAAATTTCGCTGAACCATGGCTCGAAAAAAATTAAAATCTAAGCACAAACCTGAATTTGACCTGGCCTAACTTGAATTACTGTTCAAATATAACAATAGATTCAAATTTTATTCTTAATTAATATTTATACATTTTTTAAATTTTTGATTAAATTTAGATAAAAATATTTTTAATTTGTATACAATGATTCAATTGGCTTGGATTAGAAAAAATAAATCCAAGCTCGACCCAAGTTGAATCGAGTCTATTAGATCGAACGAACTACCAAACATTTGAATGTGTCTAGTCCAACCCATAAAAAATCTAGAAAATACTTGCAAAGTAGTTCACCAAAATCACCACCACAGTGATGGCCCCTAAGAGTGTAAACGAGAAACCTATACTTGCAAGCTACTCAAGTTCGACTAGAAAAAAACTTAAACTTGATTCGATCATCATCAAGCCAAGCTTGAGCTCGAGCAGCTCGAGCTATCGAGCGAGCTAAGTTTAAGCATCTTAATAACTAATTTAAGTTGCTAGCGAGCCTAATCTATCTTTATTATTTATAATATATTTATAATATTTTATTATTAATTTACTATTTTACCCTTATTATATATAGTTAACAATCTTAACACTTTTTTCTTTTTCCCTTCATCTCCTAGCCAAATATTCAATCTCATCTTCTTTCTAACTCCTCTGCCAACACTGAGCCTTTATCTTTCTCTCTTGTTTATGCCTTCAACTTCCTACTTGAGTCATGGTCCTCGACTTTAGCCTAGCAAACCATACGGCTTGAAGCTTGAAAATCACTTCCTTGCATGGCTAAATTAGCTTAGAAACTCTCAAAGGGAGAATATAAATTCCTTTAAGGAATTGAAGCTAAAAAGCATAAGAAAGTTTAATAGAAAAGAACACAAAGAGAATATAGAGAATGCTCAAATGTATTACTCAAGTGTTTGATGATACACATAAGGCTAGAGAGGCCTCTATATAGAGTTGAATTTCTTATGCATTAATGGCTTAGATTAAATCTAATGAAAAGCTAAGATTACACTTATCTACAAATATCTAGAATCCTAGGTAAATTTAAACTCTATTAACTCTATCTTCGTAAAGTCTTAAGTAAGCTGGAGTAGTTGTATTTGACTGAATCTTCAAGATTTAAGAAACTCCAAGAAGACTGGGCTTTCTAGAATTCTCCAAGTATTGGGATTATTTTGGTAGGCGAAGTGGCTCTATATAACTTTTGCCCTTTTAGCCTGGGTTGATTAGTACGGCTTATGACATTATTCTCTACTTATTCCAACAATGCCTTCGTCGTGTCCTCCAATGAAACTGCTCAATCTTATCCTAGAACTGCCACAATGCTTGGGTTCCCAACTCACCTCACTATCCAGTAATCCATTCCATCAGACAAAGTACACATGCTTTAGCTTGTGACTCTTTTATCGTACCATTTGATTTGTAAGAATACATTGTATACAGGAGGCATTCACTCTTCTTGATGTGCATTACGACTTCCTGGATCAAGATTCTTTTGATCTTCATTAAATTGTTTAAGCATGCTAACATGGAAAACAAGGTATGCCTTGAGCTTAATCGATAACTCAAGTTTGTGGGCCACTTTGCTTACTCGTTTTAAAATTATCTCCACACAAGTCCTTTGTGCATGCCTGGGCTGTGTAACACCAAATGTAGTTTGACAAAGCCTAAGTCTCTGACTTGAAACTATATATCCCTATGTTTCTGATTTGTGTATTTCTTTGGTACATTTACCTGCTTGTATAGACAAGGCTTGGCTAAGTCAGTCTATTTCGGCCAACCTTTAGCAAACTTGTAAGCTTTTAGATTTAGTCCCGTATAACTAATTGCAATAGCGCTAAGTGTAAGTGACTACTACTCGATCATTATCTCGAGCATATTTTGGTTTTTAGCCTCATTCCCCTACAAGTTATAAGAAAATTGGGCCACATCCAACAATTTTAGCCAGTCATGCTATGTTGCATTCACACAGTGTTTGAGATATACCTCTAACAAAGTATTCACCCTCTCGATCTATCGACCTGTTTAAGGATGCACACTGGTGGAAAAGTTTAAGCTTGACATAACAACTTGAACGTCGCATAGAATCATCCTCTAATCACTTCTTTCAGTCACTAACTACGGTCTGTGGTACTCACCAACACTTCAACATTAGGCTGCTTCCTCCGCTGTGCATTTTTTGTTTGCTAGAATGAAAGTCTTGTTCTTGGAAAATCTGTCCATCACTACCATAATGCTGCGAAATCCATCCACTTTGGGCGGTTTAACTACAAAATCCATGAAAACACTCATCCATGCCACCCAATATTAATAATGGCTATAATTGTTCAACTAGTGTCCTCAGCTCAACCTTGTCTAGTTGGCACATAAAATAAGTTTTCATATAGGCCTTAACATCATCAGCCTTGTGTGGCCAATAATAATGGTCCTTCAAGAGTACTAAGGTATGGTGCATAATTAGATGGCCAACCCATCTCAAATCATGGCACTTTTGCATGATCTCTTTATGTAACTTCCCATACTAAGGCATATAAAGGCAGTGTCTTTTGGTGTTATACAAGTTTTTTTTAACCCAAAATCATCTAGTTTTTTCTTCTTTGGCATTCTCTATTAGGGCTTTGGCTATGGGGTCATGGGCAACCTTTTATTAATACACTCAAGCAAAAAACCTTCAGGGCGATTAATGGTTCCAAGATCTACCTTTCAACTTAGCGTATCAGCCACTACCTTAGCTTTCTCTAGCTTGTACTCTATACTGAACTCAAATTTTTCCAAGAAAACCTGCTACCATGCTTGCTTGTGGGGCAAATTTTTTTGTGTTAGAAAATAACTGTTTACAACATTTTACCTAGACCCCAATAGGCAATGTTTCCATATGCATAAGTAATGTAACATTACAAACATTTCCTTCTATTAGACTATATATCACCTCTTAGTCTCATTGAGCTTTCGGCTCTTGAATGCCATAGGATGTCCATCTTGTATTAACATTCATTTAATTACAAAGTTTAATGCATTTGTGAACCTCCTATAGTTTAATATAATATAGCAAGGCAAGTACAAGCTCTTTTGACATGACACGCTTCAACTGATAAAAGGTTTCTTGGCATTCCAAGCTTTAATCCATATTTTCTCCTTCTTAAGCATGTTTGTTAGTGGTGTGGTGATGTGGGAGTAGCCTTTGACAAAGCATCTATAGTAGTTTGTCAACCCAAGGAATAACTGTAACTCTATTATCTTGGTTGATGGCTTCTAATCAAACATAGCCCAAACCTTGCTTCCATCTATACAAGTCTTGCCATCTCCCACAATATTGCCTAGGAATGACACCTTACACTGGGTAAAAAAAACTTTTCTCATTTCAAATAGAGCTCATTCTCATGTAAGACTCAAAACAACTTCTTTGAGTGCTAGACATGCTTCTCAAGTAAGTTATTGCAGATCACAATATTGTTAAGGTAAACAACCATAAAGTAATCAATGAAAGGTTAGAGTACCTTATTCGTAAACGTGTAAAAGGTCACTGGAGCATTAGTTAGGTCGAAAGGCATCACCAATAACTCATACGAGCCATAGCACATCACACATGCTATCTTTGGCTTCTCTCCCTTGACCATCCTCACTTGATAATACCTTGATTGCAAATCTAGCCTGAACCATCTCAGGTCTCTAAGTTGATCAAACAAGTCCATAATGAGTGGGATAGAGTACTTATTCCTTATGGTGAGCTTGTTGAGTGCCCAATAGTCTATACACAGCCTCAAAGTCCCATCATGCCTTTATTGAAACAACACCGGTACACCATATGAGGCTTTAGATGGTCTAATTACCCAACATCCAAAAGCTCTTTTAATTGTCTCTGTAACTTTTCTAACTTTGGCGATGACATTCAGTGTGGGGCCCTAGCTAGCAGTTTTGTATTGGGCACTAATTCAATCTTGTGGTACCTTTTTCTTAGATGATAGTCTCTTTGGTAATTTCGTAAGCATCATATCACATCACTAAAGGACTATAACATTTTTTAGCACCTCCAAAAGGGTCTTGTCCTTGTGTTTCTAAGGCTCATTGAATTTTCAGGTTGCCAAGTAGGTGACATCATCTCTATGCACACCCTTGGCAAGTTAAATTACGGATAATACCTCAACTTTGATACCTATTTCTAGATTCACTGGCATAATGCATTGATAATGGACATCTAAGATAAATACGCAATCGGCAAAAGGAACAAAAAGTGCTTTAATCTGGTTAAGGAAATTTAATCCCACCATAAAGTTATACTTATCAAGTGATATTATCTCGATGGTTTCCTTGCTTTTCTAGTCTCCAAGTTGTAGGTCTACTCCTTTTACCACACCCATGGTTGGGACTTCCTTGGAGTTGATTGTTTTAATCCACCCGGTTATCTTTTCAACTTTGAGATCAAGCTTTATAGTAACTGTCACAACGTACCCGAGGGTGGATCCTTAGGGATCTATGAGCGTATACGACTTAAAATATTTTTCTAACTAGGAAATATCTTTTTGACCGAGACTTTTCCTTCGTAACATGATTAGAATAAAAAGTACGGATTCTCGACTTGTGATACAGTGAGGAGGACCATAAGATGAATCGCTTATCTTATTGGTCTCGGGTGACCATCACAAAGTGGCCAACGCTTGAAGTCGCCACCGATCATTTTGGGCTAGGCATGATCGGATGCCTATTGAAACCTATGTCTTGATTTATGAAACTTGAATAATCCCGTGGTCTGCGTGGTACAAAGATTTGCCATTTGAGTTCAGGAGTTGTTTACGTACAATAAGGCAAAAACCTCTTCGCGACACCCAAAATCGATACCTTACTAGTTATGTCTTATCTCAGTTTTGATTCTTTCGATCTTAACTCATCACTATTTTGATATAGCCCTCTTTTAATGCATGAATTTTATAAAAATACAAATCCAAGTTTTGATGAAAAATTTAATCTCATATATGCCCTAAATAAATAGGGAATGTAGAAACTTTTAATAAAAATGACCTTTGGATTTTACTTTGAAAATGGCATATTCCATTTCAAGCATTGGAGAGATACCCATGCGGAACATCACTTTTAATTTTACTTGAAATGATTTGAAAATATGAATGCAAATAATCATCATAAAGAAATCACGTTAATAAGGCAACGAATGAAGTAACATAACATGAACCATTTAATGTAATGATAAAAAGAAGGGATGGACTATTGGAATTTATCTCGCAATTAGCGTCGATTATCTAGGAATAACCGAATCGATAATTTTCGAGATAGATCTGGGTTCCTTGATTGAACAAGGTTTTTTTTTAAAATAAAAATAGGCTTGACTCTTAACACGTTCATGGAAATCCAAAAAGAAGAAAAATTTAATTGTAATTGAAAGACAGAGTTAGAGTATCCTCTCAAAAAGATAGGGTTGGAGTATCCACGAGGATGATGAATAATTTTGACAAAGGAATTTTTTTTAGATGTTAACAATTTTGAAAAAGTGGGGTTAGAGTATCCCTTCGAAAAGTTGGGGTTGGAGTATCCTCAAAAGTGACATGTTTGTCACTCTTTAAAGAAGTCAAATTGGAAAACTTAAGTTGAAAAAACTTTGTGATTTAGAAAATAAGTGAGCATTTTGATGCTTTTTCATAAAGGAAATTAGTGTGAATGAAGATGGTAAAGATGTAAAAAAAATTTGTGCCTTGATGCGAGCCTATAAGAGGTCAAAGCATGTTCTCGAGGTTCATCAGGGTGATACGGTGACATTCGAATGTCTCAAGATGAAGCTCAGGAAAACAACTTAATTTTGATCATAATCGAAAAGAGGGGGACAACATCGCGCTATCTTACTTTCTGAATTTAGTCTAAATTGGTTTGAAGGTTTCAAAGGGTGAACATGATATCGTTAGAAAGGTAACTCGACAAGGGTCAATCTAAAATATTCCTAATATCCTAAAAAGCTACTTTCCGAGGGAATAAATTTTCAAGTTCGGATTAATTACGCTGCTGGTAGAGCATATAAGGGATAAGGTGTGTCAAAATTTAAAAAATCACCTTAGACTTGTTTGGTATCGAAAAATTGCAAATAATACCTCTTGAAAAGGAAATTCTATGAATCTTTTAGGAAAAATGTTTGAAGGGTTTGGAAAAATCATTTAGTGGGTCTAAACGGCCCAATCAGAATACATGTTATTAATTTCAAGGGTTCTGGATAGTTTAGATTTGAAAAATCATAACTCTCTCATCTAGAATGATCCAGGGGTGAATAAGACATCGTTTTAAAGATAATTTGACACACTTTGAGAGAAAAATATCAAAAAATTCATTAAAAATCGTTTAGGATTTAAAACTAATTTTTTTCAATTCGTAATAATTATGCTGCCAGCAGGGGATAAAGTAAAGTAGGGGATAGTTTTTATTTTTCTTTGCATTTTGGGGTATAAACTCGGGTCATTAATATTTGAATGTCCATGACTGAAGGGAAAGAGTGGCCTGAGCGTCACGAACTCATTTGCACAGCCTTAGAGTAATTTGGGATAATGAAACAGCCCGTTGATCATACTGCTCAAGGTTTCAACTCAAAAACAAGGCACAAATATTTCGTGAACAAGTGCAGGGCCATTTTCATTGGAAAATCAAAAGATTTGAGCTCGTTTAACCAAGATTACAGATCTGAAAAACTTAATTTTCCCTAAGATTTTTTGCTAACTTTAAGGAAAATGCTAAGTTCATGCTAATCCTCATTGGTTGAGGTTAACATGCTTTGCTTGGGGAGGTTTTGAAAATCAATTTTTTTTTACAGCCATCAAACATGCACTTAGACAAGGAGAAGACAATGAACATACAAGGGGATGACACATAACATGAATGGGGATGCTAACTTTACCAATGGTCTTGGCAAAGAAAGTGTTATGCACACATCTCATGAAGTGAAGCATGTCAAAAATGACAATGCTTCATGAAAAAATGCAGTTAACGTATAAACATGCTTGAAACATGCTAGGCTAAGGATTTGTGCAAGGATTGAACATAACATGATGCATGGAAATGGCATAAAATGCATGAACAAGAGCTGTAAAAAATAATGAGGATGAAATAAGACATTTTGCACATCAAAAAGGGCATCAAGACATCCAAATCCTAAGCCACCACAATAATGCATGAGAATCCTAAGAGGGTGGTGGAAGCATGAAAAGCTCACTAAAATGATGAAGATGCTGAAAACCTAGAAATGAAAGTGATTAAGTAGGAAGTTATACCAACAAAACTTTAATTTTGGTCAAGTGGTTGGAACAACAGAGATGGCCTAAATTCGCCTTCTTTCCTTATTGTTGTTTAGCAAAAAACATGAGAAAAAGAAAGGCTTCGGTTCTGGTATGGGTGAGGATGATTTTTTAGAGTGTATAGTGGTTGGTAGTGAGTTTTTAGGGCTGTTTTTGGATGCCAAATGAGGGGTTACGAGATTTCTAGTTCTTTGATGTGTGAATAAGTTGGGAGGGCTGAAACAAGATGGAAAGAAAAATCCTTCTGCTGAATATTGATGGCCTATTTATACAAGCATTTTGGAGTTAATTTCAAGTTGTTTTTGGTAATTTCTCAAAGGGATAAAGTTGTGACAACTGATAGCTATAGAGTGGTTGTAGAAAGCAATTTGCTGCCAATATGAAGGACATAGGGTGGCTGGTTTGATTGCTAAAATCAGATACCAGCAAATAGGGTGGCTGATGGTGATCTTTGTCAACAAACAAGGGAAGAGTAGGGTGATCATATGACATTGACCCTTTAGGATCCAATTTAGACTTCAAAAAATGTTTTGATTAATTCACAAGTCCAAATTCATAATTTGATACGGGTTTTGATCTTTTCTCATGCAAAAATGAGCTAAAATCAAGCTTTGGATCAATGGTGGACAAGTTAAAAATGCCTTGATCGTGGAAAATAGCCTGCATGTATCTATACATTGAAGAATGTATCGATACATTTAGTCTAAAAACCTTGAATGTATCGATACATTTGGTCTAAAAACCTTGAATGTATCGATACAATGAATATTTTATCGATACAGTGACCATTATATCGATTATATCAATACTATGAAACATTGTATCGATACAATAGAGCATTATATCTATACATGTTGATATGTATCAATACATTTACTTTACATAATGCAAGTTTTGGTTCTGGCTTGGCCTCGTATCGATACATAAGTTCGTGTGTATCGATACTAAAACTCATGTATCGATACATTTACATATTGTATCGATACAAATGGGGAAATTTCAAATTTTCAGGTCATTGGAGCATTGTATCGATATATGAGGACCATGTAGCGATACATTCAGGCAAAATTATGAATTGTCCCATGTCTTTTGTCCTCAAACACCTAGAACTATGTCTTTTAATGCCACATCTTTGTATTTTTCTTTAATATGATCCATGGCATTCTTGACCTCCTCAAAAATATAACTTTTTTGCTGGGCGACACGCCCCCTTTCATGTCCATGTCCCAGATTACCAAAAATTAGCCTAGACAAAATAAAGTGTCTATAGTAACCTCCTTAAACATGAATACACCCAATGCTCTTGCGCCAACTAGCACTTATCTTTCTATCTGCGATGGTGATGTCCACAAATATCAACCTTTTTTGCTTTTGAGACCCCTTTACCTTGAGAAAACTTATGATTAATCCAAGCTTTAAAGTCTGTTTTTTTGGCTCATCATCTTCCTTGTTACTAGAAGAAAGCTTGACTCATTTTAGGCAATCTCGCATTTAATGCAGACTATCACATAGGAAGTACTTCACCAGTTTCCTGTCTTTCTTTTTGTCCTACAGTTTGTTAGACTTTGGCTTTCCTTGTCAACGACTTTTTATCATCATTTTTGGGCTTTAGATCTTTGTTTCCGCCATTGCCGTTGCCCTTGGGCTTGGAAGGATTAAATTTCTCTAACTTTTTTGTGCTGAGCTTGATCAAGGACTTAACTATGGTTATGGCTTTGGTTAAATACTGAACACCTCTTTGCTGCACTCTTGCTTAGCCCAGGATTTGAATCCATCCATGAATGAGAAGAATGCCTTCTTCTCCCCTAGATCTAAAATTTAGAGAATGAGTTCCTTGAACTCCAAAATGTACTCTTGAACTGCGCCTTGTTATGTAAACTATAGCAACTTTGCACGCACTTTATCATCGGTGTGTTCAATGTAAAACTACTACCTCAACTTAGTTTAAAACACCTCTCAGGTTCCAATGGCAATACCTCCATGCTTTTCGTCGTCGTATCCACAATACCACCATAAAGAGCAACATCCATGAAAGACATAAAGGTAGTGTTTGCCTCAGTGGCATAATCCTCGATGCCCATTGCACAGAAGTATTGCTCCATCCCCCTCGAAAATTATCCTAATATTTTGTGGACTTGGTTTTCTTAAACTTCTTTGGCTTAGGGACTTCCATTATGTGTTTTGTGTCGTAGCCTGCATGCCACCCCTACTCATTGCTTTGCATGATGAGAGCTCTCTTATGAGCTCTTCTATTTGCTTCTTTGTAGCTTCCACCGTGGCTTCGATGGCATCATTTTTCTGAGTGAGAATGTCAATCCCTTAGTTGAGAGCACCTTAAATTTCCTCATTGAGCTCTTTCTTACGGAGTCTAGCTCTTTGATGTGGCTCTCTATTACCCCAAGGTTTTTTTTGTATATCCCTGACGCTCACATCAAGTTTGGCCACTTTGTCATCCACGGTCAATATAACATCTCTTGAATTGTTGGCTTTTTTTTTTCTTCTCTCACGAGTCTTTAGGATCTCTTATGTCTAGTTTTCTGTTTAAGATGCCATCTTTATGATCAGCAACTTCACGAACCATGGGCTTTGATACCAACTATTATGGGGCTATTACTCTATTCTCAAAAGATATGCTTGATGGGATATATAATGTACCCATTTATATGCTCAAATACCTTTTCTTTTTTATTCAACCTGAGATTAATGCACCATACCTACTTTTTTAAAGTACTTGATGTAACACTTGCATTTTTCATCTTTTTCCTTCTCATATGTACATCTTTTTTCTCTATTGAGAGGGAAATGCCATAGTTTGGAGAGATTATTTGAAGAATTGAGTTTTTATTTTATTTTATTTTATTTTTCCCTTCTAATTAGAACAAAAATAAATATATGATTGATTTTGGAGAAATGAGTTTCTTTGATTTTGTATTAAAGAAAAAAAACTAGATTTAGTTGTCTTGTAAAATTTTTTAACATTGTACAATCATGAAACTTTTTTATTATTTATTAAATTTCATTTAAAAAAAATTATAATTCGAATTCGAATAAATGAGCCAATTTAAATAATTCAATTCTATTTTAAATAAAAAATAAATTTAAAAAATAATATTTAATTAAATTTAAATTAAATTTTAAATCATAAATATTAAATTGAACTCGAATTTCTCACGAACGCGACTTTTCTCAATCACAGCCACGCGGTCCCCACGTGAATTGAGTCCCAACTGCCAAGACAGAAGTCGAACGTGGGCCCCGCCTGCATCAATGAAGTGGTTTCCCGTCTAAATAATGTTGGTTTGGTCAAAATTTTTAAATTTTAATCTCTTTTTATTTTATATTTAATAATTGTGAAAATTAAAAATTAAAAATTAAAAAAAAAAAAAACCTTTTCGAATGTGTGATTAATCGGCGCCTGCAACAAATTTTCCACTACAAAAGTTTTTTACAATCATAGCAATTGCTTTTGTAAATACAACCCTGGACCACATGTACCTCGAACGCATGGAATTCCTACCGACTCCTACTTTACGAATGTTTCGATGTTTGGGACTTCGTAAAATACTGAAAAGTAAACAATAATTAAAAAAACTATAAAATCACTATAAAAAAATATAAAAAATGTAATTATATAATATAAATGCAATAAGATATAAAATATTATTTTTAATATAATATAATTTATAAATATATTAAAATTTATATAAAAATATATAATATTTTAATCATAATTATTAAAAAAAAAAACTACATAATACCGGTAAAAGCTTAAACAAATGTGTAATTTAAGCTTTCTCGTCGTTCTTCGCTTAACAGAAAAAAGAGGAAAAAGAAAAAAAAAACATTAAAGAAAGGATGAAATGTCTAATTTAAAATTATAAATAAATAACTAAATAATAATAATAATAATAATAATAATAATAATAA
>JBBYHM010000012.1:9245407-9269179 GCA_038381775.1 Adansonia rubrostipa
AATAATAATAATAATAATAATAATAATAATAATAAGAGTGTTTGACTGACTTATAAATATTAGATACTAATTACACATTTGCTTTGTTTATTTTCTTAACTCGAAAATGAAGTTTAAATTTTATGTCTAGAGAAAAGATACATATAATTAGAAAAAAAAATTATTCAAAAATGATTATTTTGTACTTTTTTTTTAAAAAAATTAAAAGTTAATTTTGTTGCATAATTAGATATAAAAAAATTAATTTATAATTGATGCAAAGATTGAAGCTCAACCTATTCCAAAATCATCATTAATATTATGATTTTTAATATTAATATAAAAATATTTTTATTTTTAGTAATAAAACTGGAAAACTATTTGTCTTAGGCTGCATATGGACTAACAATATTTATTTAATATATTTTAATTGAAATTATGCTAACAGAAATAATATTTTATTAATATTTTAATAATTAATAATTTAATATTTATACAATATTATTATTTGAAAAATTAGAAATGATATTTTAATAATAAGTATATTAATAAAAATTATATTTTAAATATTAATCTTTAATGATAAATAATTTTTAATATTTTAATATTTATTAAATATCGAAAAAATTCATTAAGACATCGTAAATTTTTATTTTTTAAAACATCTATATTTTTCAAAAATATTTTTTTAATTCTAATTTTTTGAACTGTATGAAAGAAATATAGTAAATTTCTCAAATAAAATGTTTGTCTTCTTTCATTTCAATAAATATTAAATGTGTTGCCTTTTGTTTTATAACAATAATTTATGGATTTTGAAATTAGGTGGATTTTTTTTAATTCAAAATTATACTAAAATAACCAATCGAATTAATTCTCATGTCTTTCAAGCTACAATGTTCTATATTAATATATTTTAAATAGTATACATTTTTCATATTTTAATTTATTTTAACAAAATTTTATGTAATTTTATTTTAATATAAAACACCTTAGTTTCAGAAAATAAAAATTTATAATATTTAAAATTTTAGTTAAAATCGCTTATTAATTAAAATTTTATTTATTTATATTTTACAGTTATAACTTAAAATAAATATTATATTCACATGTAGAACGGAAAAGGAGTACTCAGGAATTACCTTTTCTGGTAAACAGACGGTCACAGCTTACAAAGCTATTTGATTGGAGGGGAAGGAAAAACAGCGAGAGTAGCGTACGCCCAAAGCTAGCAGATTTTTTCTCGGCGAGCGAGAAATGTCAAACTGAGTGATGAAGACGAACCGAATCAGACAATGAGAAAGAAAGGCGAAAAGCAAGTTTTTATTCTTTTTTATTTTCGTTCGAAAGAGCAGGTTTTTGTTGTGTGTGGGAAAATATAATAAGAGTTCACAGCGGCCACGCTACTACCCTTGTTTGTCTGCCATTTGCTAATTTCCAAGGCCATTCTCTTGTTCTTTCTTTCTGTTTATATTTGACATACACAACCCATTTTCATTTATTTTAAAGCCAAAATCCCTCTCAACCCACCCTCCCCCCATTTTCTCCTTTTTTTTCACCCTGTTTTTCCATTATTATTGGTCGCTCTTTTCTTTTATGCAAGCCCCATTTTTTTCTTGGTCTCATTGACTGAGTAAAGAAAGAAAGGTTTTGGGGCCTCGATACTTTCAATGGATGCTTTGGTTCTTGGGTCTTATACTGGAGGACATTCTTTTTTCATCCATGGTGTGTGTGTGTGTGTTTTTTTTTTTTTTTTTAATTTGCTGTGGGCCAAATCTTTCTGATATTTGTTTATTTATTTATTTATTTTACTTCTTTATTCTTGTGCTTTGTGGGATGAACAAAAATTAGGAAGGAGGAGCTGGAGAAGTGATGACTTCAAGCCTGTACATTTTCCAAGTAATATTTTGCTATTTTCCTTCATTAGTCTTTTATAATCTTGCACATTCTTTATAGCTGGTTTAGTACATTTCTATTTTGACAAAAGATGCTAAACTGCTTGCATTGCTCTAATTTTTTAATATTGATATACCTATTTAGAAATATCTAAACTGAAGCATTTTGTTTCCCTGTTTTTTATGGCAAAGCACCGATTAAGGGCTTTGAATTTCTACTGATAAAAAAAAAAGGGCTTTGAATTTCTAATAATGTTTAAAGGAGCTAATTTTCCATCTGAGTGCTTTGTGGCAGATTTTAACAATTTTAACTGATTTGATAATTTGGGTTTTCTTTCTTTCTTTCTTCTTTTTTTTTTTTTGGGTTAATTACTTGCATTTTGGTATGCATTTGTTAAGTACTAGTATTTGTTTCTTATAGAAGTTGCTATAAAGCAAAAGCAAAGAGTAAAAATTATTTTTTTTCCTATCTAAATATCATCAATAATCATGGCTTTCAAAATGTATATTCGGTGAATTTGGTGATGCTTCTACTTAGATTTATTAACCAAAAATAAAATTGAAGTCAAGCAACATCTATGGACTATTTATGGATCTCACCGTCTTTACTGGGAAGAAAGTTGAATATTTTAGCTGAGATTGATATAAGTAATCCATTATTCTAATTAATCATTGCATAAATTTTGTACTTAAGTGCCAATTTTAGTCAATTATCTGCATGTTATTATTGGTCTATTAGAGAAAACGTATCATCTATAGCTAATGGCTTTTTGTTTTAGTTTATTTTTGATAAGGTCCAATTTGAATCTTCACAAACTTCATGTAAGAAATTCTAAGTTTTTCCCATATTTTTGTGTCATCCATCTATTTATTGTGTTTAAATTTTTTGTTTCAATCTTCTCTATCCTTTACAACTGATGTAAATGGATGGCGTTTAATATTATTTCAATCACAGTACAGGTTCTTCTATAGGAGTGCAAGTGGCAACATGCAATTCACATAACATCATAGAAAAGTTTCGTACCAAAAGGTTTCAGCGGCATGTTTTCAAGCATCATGCTAGAGGCATTCAAGAAACATCTACAGCCTTCCAGAAAAGTAATACAAAGTTTCGGGTGAATGCCAACTCTGGTCACCCTCTTGAATCAGAGCCAGGAGCTTACCCTAAGACCACTTTGAATTCTGTTAAAAATGCATTGGATGCTTTTTACAGGTTTTCACGGCCTCACACAGTTATAGGCACAGTTAAGTTTTTGTTCGATTACAGTTACATAGAAATTATATGTGGATGGGAACCTTTCATTATTCTCCATGTTATAAAATGTAAATTTCATTTGCATTTCTTTTATTTGCTTTTATCTTTTGGAGCTCATTTTCTTTCTCTCAGCAGGCACTCAGCATTGTCTCTGTTTCTCTCCTTGCCGTTGAGAAGTTGTCGGATATTTCTCCTCTATTTTTTACTGGGGTGTTGGAGGTGATCACTCTGAACATCTTTATCATTTTAATGAGCTTATTAGTAAAGTAGTAGTTATAATGCTTACACATCTATTATATTTTTCCAGGCTGTGGTTGCTGCACTTATGATGAATATATATATTGTTGGTCTAAATCAGTTGTCGGACATTGAGATAGACAAGGTAGCTTGATATGAAATGCAATTGGTAGAAGTTTATTTATTTAATTAAGAATGAATGAATCTGCACTATATCTTGCTAGACTCTTCTTTCTATATGTTGCTGTATTTGAATCTTCTCTTGACAATTTTTAATTGATCAAATAGACTAGATGCCTTTCATATTCCTTGCTGTTTCCTGCATCCCTGTTTGTGTTTATTGAAAATTCCTGTAGTTTTGCAACCCTTTTTAGATAGGTCATGCAGTAACTTCATTTTTCTTTTTACAAGAGACATATGCACTTAATTTACTTGAAGCATAAGCCTAGAAATTAGATAGATGTACAAATTATATGAATTGTCTAACCCTTGTTATGTTTCATTGCAGGTTAACAAGCCTTATCTTCCACTAGCATCAGGGGAATATTCCACATTTACTGGCATCATGATTGTCACATCCTTTTCCATCATGGTATTCGTAATCTGTTCTTTGCAAAATTTTCTTATTATATTCATTATCTTCTATGGTAAATATATCTTTGCATTTGATGCAAAGTATTGTAGAGTGAAATAAACAATCGTGCTGTCCTCATGGAATGTGAAATACAACTTTTTACATTTTAAGACCAGCAAAGCGGGTATTGACAGAAATGAGTAAGGTTTTGATGTGGAGAAACAGAAGTACCTGCATTTCTGTTATTAGATGACCATCAGATATCCATTTTGAGATATTTATACTTGGATTGGAAAAAATAAGGAAAGGGGCAAAATTTTGAAAGATCTCAAAATGGAAAACATGTTCAATTTGAAAATCAAGGCATTATTGACAACTAGTACATCATTTATAGATGTACTTAGTACTTTTACCAATAATCTAACCTATTAGTTTTTTTACTTGTAATGTTTAAGCCAGCCAAGCTGGATTCATGACTAAGTGCTTGTTATATCCTTCCTCTCTTTTCAGAGCTTTTGGCTTGGATGGATTGTTCGTTCATGGCCATTATTTTGGGCTCTTTTCATCAGTTTTGTGCTTGGGACTGCATATTCAATCAATGTGAGTTGGACTTTGGGTTTTTCTATCACATAGATACATGAAGCAAAAAATATATCTTACATCATGTTGGTGCATGTATAGTTTGTTGTTGCGCCTATTTATTTCTAATTTGTTTGCAATTAATGGCACGACGCTCTTCTCAGTATTGCTAGAAAGGCATACTCCTATTATGAATAAAATGCTTTCTTTCACACTTTTAGATTTAGAGTAGGGATTGCGAAGGAATCGGTGGGGAAGTTATAGGCTGCCTTCCTCCACATAGGTCACTAGTCCATTGTGCCACTCCTTTGCCAAAGAATCGATCCATACTCTTGTCCCTTAGTTCCTCTGAACTAGAGGAATAAGAAATACTCAAAAAAGAGAGAAGAATCTGTCCTCTTAACAAAACTAATACAAGCATAGTTCTTAACTTCTTAGCTAATAGGTACAAAAAGGCTTTTCAACTAATGCTACAGTAAATTACAAAAGAGGCCAAATTGATTTTCCTCGTAAGGTTTAAGAACTGACACTTTTGGACTCTGTGATTATTTTCCTTAATTTTCAAGTCAACTCTTCAAAAGGAAAAATGTGACAGACAACATTGTTAAATGGTGACTAAGAAAAAAAAGAAAGGGAAAAGATAAATAATAAATTGTTTTAGCTTATAAAATTAAAGGAAAAAAAATCCTCAGGGGGTTAAGCGTCAGCTGGCCTTTAACCACAAGGCAGGATTATGTAAATTATCCTCAATGCTAAGATTTATATAAGAATGCTTTTAAAAAAAATTAAAAAATTAAAAAATAATTTATTTTATGTTCAAATCCTAGCTGATGTTTGGTATGATGGAGTGTGTTCTGATTCCTAGGATTTTAATTGGTGGGAAGCAGATTTCCATGTTCGGTGTGGTACATTCCGGGAAGGTAGCTTGCCCATGGGCATCATATTACCATGAATCATGAGAGGGTCATTCCTACCAAAGAGGTTAGGGAAGTTACTTTTCCATGTTGTGGGAAAGTTAAAATAAAACACTTAGACAGAATTGCCCTTTTAATCTTATAAAAAATGATAAGTCATATTAATTAATAATACTTAACAAATCTTGAATATCAAAAGGAATAAGTGATAACATAATTAAATTTAAATTTTATTTTTAAATTTAATTACATAAACTTTATATTTTAAAATATTTTATCAATTGAAAAAAAAAATTTCTTCATTCGAAATTTTTAGGTCTTCTTTATGTATTTTAGTCGCTAATTTAAAATAAAAATATCTCATCCTAAAATTAATTAAAAACTTAAATTATAACAATATGTGTAAGAAAATGAATTAATATTTTTGTTTAAATAATGTACATATGAAGGAAAATTCTAGTTCAAATATAATGATTATAGTATATATGAAAACAAAATTATAATGTTACTTATAAAATTTAAAAGTTACTTGATAAGAGTAGTTTTGAAAATTACCATCACATTCCTAGTAAAGTGTTTAGTGAACCAAATGTGTCAATGTAACTTTCTCAGGATTTTGATCAACACTTCTCCATGTATACCAAACAGTGTACTGTAATCTTCCCTTCAATTTAATTCTTAAGAATCACATTCCCATCAATTACATTCCATTGGAATCATGAGATGGGAAGGCACCAAATGCCCTTTACAAGTGGCAATTTTGGCAGGTAGCCTGTAGTATGACATGGCCCAATCCATCATGGACCATTCTTGCATGGCGCGTATTGCTTAAGTAATGGGCTATGCTTGGCACGACCTTATCATAGTGTCAGATTGGGTCAACATTGCTTGGCCCATGTATTGGCATGGTGTAGCACATGATGCGCCATGAGCTAGCACACAACATAAACTGTATATATTTTTCATTTCATCCCCGCCCATCACATCTTTAATTTTTTTCTTTTTAAATTGACTAATGATTAATAAGTAATGTATCTAGTAATATATATTTTTACATATAACATATTGATTGCTATTTTTTATTTTAAGTTACAAGAGCCCACATCATTTGATCTAAAATCCACCACCTCACCGAAGCCCTTTTAACTCGGAAAAATTTCTATTAAACAAAGCTCATTTAACCTACGCTACAACGACTAGTCACTTTAGGGTGCCATATTTGGGTTGACATGATATGACATGGGTGCCAATACAAGATATGTGTCCAACTCTCCTTTACAAATATGGATTCATTTTTGCACAAATTAATAACAGATCTAAAGAAGAGGGGGTAAGATGAAAGAAGATTGTAAGTCTATTCTTGTTGTTTTGCATTGTTGTTGATGTAAGATGGGCTTCTGAGCTTAGGCAACGTGGAAGCTTAAAACAAAAAGTGCAAAATGGAAACTCTATCTTTAAGAGAGAGAGAGAGAGAGAGAGAGAGAGAGAGAGCTTGCTGCCAAAATGGAGAAGAATAGGTGACATATATAATTGCGGTTGTTTCAAAGTTAATGGTCACGTGTGGTTTAAGTTTCTAAGATTTAAAATAATGTTGTTTTTATTTTTTTAGTTTTTCCAATTTCATTTACTTAGGACTTAAAAGAACTTTGTTTTTACAGTGTTAAAAGGCCTTTGGGGATGTAAACTTGTAAAAAAATATCAATGATTATATCATACAAAAAAATTGATGGTTCTATTAATTATTACTCATTAGTCAATTTTTTTTAAAAAATAAAGATGTGATGGGTAGGGATTAAATGAAAGAAAGAAAAATATGAATCTTGTCATGTTGGATCTGCCACGTGCCAGGCCTTGTCCCATCATGGGCTGTGTTGTGTCAGCCATGGGCCAAGAAATCTTGGCTTAGCCTGGCACTATGATAAGGGTCGTGCCGAACACAGCCCATTACTAATGCAATATGAGTCGTGTCATGCTATGGGTTGCCCGTCCATTTTTGCCACATCTAACTGTGCTATTTAATTGACCTTAGAAATTCAATGGTGTTGCTTCCAAGGGAAGGTGGAGAAAATGAAGAGATATTAGGAAACTAGAAATACGAAAGAAATGAAAAAAAGATATTCACTTCCAACGTATGTTGGTGGATAATGGGAAAATGGATGGAAAGAAACATGTTGTTTTCCTTGCATGTTAAAGAGAAACAAAGAAAGATGAAAATCATTACTCATTAGCTTGTATTGTACTATTTATAAGTGAAGAGAGAAAAGGAAAATTAAAATAGGGCACAATTCAATAAACATATCAATTTCGACCTTTATTCTTGCTTATTTTCTCACCAAAAATTTTATAGTCCTAAGAAAAAAAAGTAACAATCTCATAATTGTTTTTGCCCGTGCCTTTTATCTCCTCCAAGTATATGCTAAAGACATTTACTTCTCCTTTTGCAAGAACTTCTGTTTTGCCACTTATATCTTTCCAATAGTAACTAATCATTTGCATATGCAATGATATTGACCTTATTAGGTTAACAACCTGATGTTTATGCATAAATCTATCAATAGGTTAAGAAAAAAAAATGCTTTAGTCTTTGTTTATCTCTTGGTGCCAGTTCTAATTTTTGGAATTATTACAATATCAATAAAGCCGTAGAAGTTTTCTGACTTTATGGTGTCTTTTAGAACGTTCTAATATTACTAAAAAATTGAGAGTTATCGATGCTCAGTCTTAATGATATTTAACAGTGGTTTTCATATGATTTGATGATATTGTAAACTTTCTGTAATTTCAGTTGCCACTATTGAGATGGAAAAGGTTTGCATTGGTTGCAGCGATGTGCATCCTAGCTGTTCGAGCAGTGATTGTTCAACTTGCTTTTTATATGCACATACAGGTGGCTTTTTCTCTTTCGTTTTTGTTTTTTTCTTTTCCCATTTTCTCTTAGAACTCAATAAAACTTTCATTTCTTCTTTGTTCTAATGACTCATGACCTTTTGGATTGAGATGTCTTGACGTTGGATGCATAGCGACATTGAAACCGATCTAGTTAAAGCATATCTTAGTGTGGCATTGGTTCCATTAAGGCAGTGAAGAAATTGGTATTTAATATTGTAAATTGAGTAAAACGATTTATGTCCGTTTCTTCCTATGGGTCTACCCACTTGACCGTTCTTGCTCATTTTTCTATTCTGAGAGGGGGCACATTGGGATCTGACTCTCATTATGGGCTCGCTTTCCTCAGGTGGGAAAGGCTCGCGGGCTAGTCGTAAACTAGTCTATTCAGGTGTGGATCCCTAAAGCTAAAAAGTCCATTTTTGATGTTTGAGAACTCCAAAAATGATGCAAGGTGAGAATGATAGGAATAGCTAGAACACAAAAGAATTGAAAATAATCGAGAAAGATAGACGCTGTAGAGAGATTTAGGCTTCAAAAAGAAACCTTTTAGATAGAATAATAAAATAATAATCAAATACATTGTCGCAGCTACCTAGGTGCATATAAATAGGCTAGATCTCCTCCTACAAGACTTCTTATTCTTGGAAGAAAACTAATTAAACTTAATTATAAAATTTATCCCAAAGGAAAATAAAACTCTTATCTTAAACAATAATTTAATTAAACTAGAATTCTTAAAATAAAAAAAATCCTAAACAAAGATCTAAATAAGCTACTTTGTTCTAACAGAATTTAAAATGAAATAGTGCTCTTAATTGTTAATGCTCTTGCATCATTCTCCCCCGGTTGAAAAAGTGGCAGCATTTGTTGAAAAAAACTTTACATGGTCCGAACTCGTTAGACTTCCATTCATGATAAGTAACCTTAGGAAACCAATCACCAATAGCAAAGTTTATAGCCATACTGTAGCTAAAACCATAAATGAATCTAGCATAATATACTCTCAGAAAGGTAATTACAAACTCTTCAAGCTTCTGCATCGCCTTGTAGATAGGAACATAATGTCCAAACAAAATAGTTGGAAGAAATAGTGTTGTTTTACCCAAAACACACATCAAAAACTCCATCTTGACCTTCCTTGAAATGCCTATGTTGATCAACAGCATTTGCATTAGCCCCATTGCTAGTTTTTAGAGCTGCTTGTATTTCCTCATGGACCCTTCAAATATGATCAACAAAAGCTTTTCTATCATCACTTATCCTAGCTTTTCTGCCTTCATGATTGTCTTGGTTCATTGTAGTCATGACCATCAATGATTCTACTTGTCGAAGGTGTATATCTACATCCTCATTATCTTCATTATATTCATCAAAGATTGGATCTAATAGTTCTTGATATTCTTCTTGAAAATAATTTTCTATACTGGCTTTCTATCCAAGCAATCTTCCGGGCTTAACTCTTCCTGGAAATCATCCACTTGGGTCTTTGCTCCTCTTCCCGTTAACTCGAGAGTATGCAATAGTCGATCTTCCAATCCACCTCGTACTGCAAAGTTTGCAAGTCCAGCATTATGGAAAGGGTTCTTGGCCTTTCCTTCATCTGACACATTTTCAAGACCATCTTCTTTCAGGTCAAAAAGATTGTGGTAACCTTTCGGTATCTCCATTCGAGCTTCCACAGTATTTTGTCGCTGAAAAGCTTGTACAACCTACGACAAATCCTCCACCATGCACCCTAACTCGATCAACTCCGTCTACTATTCTTGGTTCCCTCTTCCATGGCCCCTTGCACGTCCTGCCATGGCTCTGATACTAAATTGATGTAAGGTGGGAATGATAGTAATAGTTAGAACACAAAAGAATTGAAAGCAATCAAGAAAGACGCTGTAGAAAAATTTAGGCTCTAAAAAGAAACCTTTTACATAGAATAATAAAATAATAATCGAATACATTATAACAGCTTCCTAAGTGTATAAAAATAAGCTAGATCTCCTACTCGTACAAGACTTCTTATTCCTAGAAGAAAACTGGTTAAACTTAATTATAAGACTTATCTTAAAGTAAAATAAAACTCTTATCTTAAACAATAATCTAATTAAACTACAATTCTTAAAATAAAAAATCCTAAACAGAGATCTAAGTGAGCTACTTTGTTCTAACAGAATTTAAAATGAAATAGAACTCTTTAAGTGTTGATGCTCCTGCATCCAAAAATGTCCTCAAAGAACTTGATCTCTAAAGGGCGTTCCAGCTGTTAAAACTTGAGACCTGCCCTTGGGAACAATGAAGTGGTCTTTATAGGATGTGAGAGGTATCTTCCCTTTTGCAATCAAGGCCCAATGCGCCTATGTACAATCCAAAATGTACACAATTGATATATGTATGCCTCTGTTTACTTTCAGAAATCATTTTTAAAAGTTTATGCTTCTTCTTACGTGGTATGATGAATTAAAGTGCTTTAATAATTTGTGTGATGTTTTCAGACTCACGTATTCAGCAGACCTGCTCTCATTTCAAAGCCTCTAATTTTTGCTACTGCATTTATGAGCTTCTTCTCAGTTGTTATAGCATTGTTTAAGGTAAATGTTGCCCTCGATATTAATGAATTGATGTATTTCTCTTTTGCATTTGATTTTAGTCAAGCAATTCATTTAATTTTTCATGTTCAAAGTGGTAATTGCCATCTATGTTTGTGATGGATGTCATGCAGGATATACCTGATATTGAAGGAGATAAGATATTTGGAATCAGATCTTATACCGTACGTTTGGGTCAAGAACGGGTGGGTTAAGCATATGAACATTTCATATATGAGCGCTGTCCCATGTAAAGTTTTATTGTCCCTTTGACCGTCTTAAGTCACTTTGGCAGGTGTTTTGGACTTGTATTTCACTTCTTCAAATGGCTTACGGAGTTTCTATTTTGGTTGGAGCAACATCTACCTACACTTGGAGCAAAGTCATCACTGTATGTAATCAAGATATCCATTATTCACTGAATGTTTTCAAGTTTTCTTTTTTGTTTTTCTAAGAAACATACAGCAGTAAATGTTTACCCTAGCTTAAAATATTGGGTGTTTCATATTATGATTTGCATTTTAAAGCCCCTTACTAGAGCATAGCCCCTGCAGCTTGCCTTTCTTTCCCATGAATGAATATTAAAGAATGACATGCACCGTAGTCATCTAAAACACATTTTTTTTTTTGGGATTACTTAGAGATAAATATCTCTGATTGGTCTCTCTTGAGGTTTTCTAAGATATCATTAATTTTTTATTGTGTTTCTTGTTCATCATCTTTATTGTCTTTTTCTCTCGTATTGTTGATCACCTATGTTACTTCGGCTCCTCATTTTTCTCGAAGTACTTATGACTGACATCCATATCTGATGCATATTCGGACATGGCTATGAGGATATGATCCTCTAAGGACCATCCAAATATATGAAAAAACTTGAAAAAAATTGAACCTACTCATGTTAGACACATACCCATAACCGACACTCACATCTGAGTCCGAGTAACAGAGTTGATCACTAATGTGCTTGGGCTTGGAAGAGCTCCTATTCAGAATTCTTGTTCAACCTTTAATACTGTCACATGTTAAGTGGTGAGGATTTATTTAGGAGGTTTTGTCATAATGTTATGGGCCAAGAAAACTGACAAAAGATGTTGGGAAAGACCGTCGCCATATTCACGAGCTTTGATTTGTATTGTTGGTATATCTGTTATTCATTGCCAACAATGGGGAAATTTTCTGATAGATGCTCTTTATGTCTAATTGATTAAACAAGAATTTGAGCAGTGACTAATATACAATCTTTTCTCCTCGAATGGGATTAGGTATTGGGTCATTCCATCTTGGCCTCAATACTATGGATTCGTGCCAAATCTGTCGATCTGAAGAGCAAAGCTTCAATAACATCATGTTATATGTTTATTTGGAAGGTAATCATCTTTCTTGGCTTATCGAATTATAATCGTTGCTAAAAGATGATGCTGACATTTCCACAATTTTTAACTACAATTCACAGATGGAACTAATTTGGATAAAAGAAAATAGAAGAGAATTGACTTGAATTCACTTATGGCCCGTGAGATACATCTGGATACCCAATTGCCATTGTTTAATTATTTTGGCTTTTGAATAATTCTTGGTATCTTATGATTTTTGTGCTTTAATATAAACATTTATATGGCAAATATGACTAAACAAATAGGTGGAGGGAAGTATTGCTCCTGGTTCCCTGGAGGTTTTTGTAGAGCTGACAATTTGTTTATGCATATGGCATTGTATTTTTTTTTTTTTTTTTTTTTTTGTGTTAGCCATGTAAATAGGCAAATTATTAAATATGTCAATCTCAAATACAAACACGATAAATGTATTATGCTAATAACATTTAAACGTGTCGAGTCATATGTTTATCACACTGTTTTCATGTTATTAAATGTGTTATGTTCATGTTGTATCTAAAATTATCAAGTCTAGGATTTTGTGAACCTTTTTCCACCGCCAGCTCGAACAATTTGTTGCCCTTTCAGCTATTCGTTTATCATTTAGACTGTCATTTCTATCCGAAAGTTCTTCAATTTTCTATTCCTCTGAAACAAAATGTTTGAAACTTTGTTGTTCGTCTTCAATAATTAATTACTTTGCTTTCTTCTTGCAGCTGTTTTATGCCGAGTACTTTCTCATACCACTCATAAGGTGAGTACTGGTGGAGCATTTTATCGTTTCATCCAGAAAGTAAAGATCATGAGATGCCATCGAAATGTGAGAGCCATGGCAATTAGACTTGAAGATAACGGAATGAAAATTCCGAGAAAATTTGTTGGCAGAGTTGTGAGAGCCAGAACCGTGGTATATATGTGACATTGTGAGCAAATAGTAGTAGATTCAATGGTTTGGACAAAACACAAAAAGTTGAATCTAGTATCTTTCTGGTCGATGAACCTAACCTAGTTATTTTGATTATAAATCAATTTTTACGTAGTGTATTTGATGCTAGTTGCAAGGCGATGTGATTAAAAAGCTTAGGCCAAATGCCCATGGCCAACGTTATTTGGATGGAGAACTACTGGGAAATGCAGAGCAGAGATTTGAAAAAAAAAAAAAAAAAAAAAGGTAACTATTGCTTATAATCGATGTAGCTCCTAAAAGTCGAAGGGTCAGGTAGGTTGCCCCGCTTGCGCTTGTATAGTTTGGGTTTGGATTGATTGGAACTAAATTGATCTATAATTATAAAAGTAATATTTTTAACTTAAATTTAATTATAAGATATATAAATATTAATATAATATTAATATTTTAATATTTCACAAATATAATATGTAGTAAAATAAAATTTTAAACCGATCTAGGCTTGGCTTGATTTGGATTTGGGCAAAAATTTTTAATTGGGCGGATGGGAAAGGCACTTTGATTTCTAGTTGGTTATCTATTGGGGCTTTTAACGACATTGTTTCAAATACGATTAGATATCCATTGGGGCTTTTATCCGTTCAGGAGTAAGGTCTCAACTAATGTTTAATGAGCACAAAAATAATGTGATAAATATGATTTAATATATTTAAATATGATTAAATACAACATGGTTAACGTATCTGTGTTTAAGATTTGACACATTTAATATTTATAAAAAAATTAAGACGGACACGTATAACCTACACAAATATTTAAAATCGATTAGAACAACTTCATAGTCGAACTAGTCTAAATCTCTAAATAAACAAAAACATTTCATAGTTCGGTGCTTGTTTGATATACAAATCTCCAGCAACATTGTGAAGGCCAAATAGCCTGAATCTAATAACTGAAACCAATGGGACAGAAAACAAAAAGGTAATAGCCAGTAAAAATGGGAAAGAATTGAGAAAGGCAAGATATATTTTTTCTCATTGACTAAATGTATTTATCGATACAATTTGCATATATTGTAATAATTTGTTGAATGAATATGTTGTATTCGGCCTTGTAAGAGACAAATATTGAAGAGCACCAACAATACTCCTATAATCTATGGCATGTATTGATGAAGAGCCATCATGAAGACAAAGGGAAACCGATGGAGATAATGGAATGGAGACTGTTTTGGTACCTATCAAATCTAGTTTTCTCTAAAAGATCTCTTATGTATTTGTGTTGGGATAAAAACATAGCTCTTTCCGTAGAAATGGATCAAAAAAAAAAAAATGCAATTGGCTAATACCTTTGAGAGAAAATCTGTCAGCTAATTTTACAATAAATTTGGCCACAAAGGTGTTATTGTTTCCTCTGAGTAAGAAGTCATCCACATAGATAAGAAAACAGATAAGAATTCCTTTATTAGAATATACAAACAATGACGCATCAGAAACTGAATTTGTCAAATCGTTTGCTAGGCAAAGGAGCTTAACTCCTTGCACCAAGCTGGAGGTGGCTGTTTAAGCCCGTAAAGTGCCTTCTTCAGTTTACAAACATAGTTAGGGTTGTTTGAGTTTGTAAATCCAAGAGCCTGTACTATCTAAACATCTTTAGATAAAGAACCAAGTGGAAAAGCATTATCAATATCTAATTGTCGAATTTGCCAATTTCTTGATAAAGCTAGACATAGAACAACTCAGATGGTAGTTGGTTTAATCACAAAGCTAAAAATTTTTGTGTAATCCTTACTAAGACGTTGATGAAATCCCTTAGCCATTATTCTGGCCTTATATCTATCAATGGTGCCATTTGGTTTTCTTTTTATTCAAAAAACTCATTTGCTTTCAATTGGATTTTAAGTTGGACGAGGGTGGAATTAAATCCTAAGTTCCATTACGGATGAAAGCATTGAACTCATCTTACATTGCTAATAGCCCTTTGGAATTTTTGATGGCCTATGAGACATAAGTAGGTTCAAGTGGTTCGACTATAGGGTGTTTAATTGCATTGAGGATATTTTTTGGCTTGAAAATATTGTTTTGGGATCAGGTTATCATTTTATGTGTTCTCATAGGTTGAATGATGTGTTCAATGGAATCAGATGGTATATTAAAATAAGAAATTGGTTAAGAAGAAGACATACTTGATGCAAAATCTAATTTGGATGGGCGTCTTGTTGGGAGGCAGAGTTAGTATTACCTTATGAGGAATCTAAGGGGAATAAGTCTTGCCGAGATTGTGGAGAAGATGCCTGCAACTCAAGATTAATTTAGGGAGAAATAATGGAAGAATGGTGCATTATAGGCATGTTATAGAATAATGGACCTAGAGTGTGGGGTTAATAGAAGTTTCATTAATAGTAGGATGTATCTTTTAAGTTTTGCAATAGATGAAAATTCAGATTCAATAAATCAAACATGCTTTGAAACTAAAATATTATTAGTGCATATCATAACATTTAATAGCATTTTGAGAGAGAAAGTATCTAAAAAAAGGTGCATGGTTTAGACTTGGGTTGTAGTTTACTAGAATTGTATGGCTTTCACTAAGGGTAACAAAGTAATCAAATACATTGAGTTTTGAGTAATTCGATTTCCCACCAAATAATGTTTCAGATGGAGCATTCATATCAAGTAAGGGAGCAGGCATCCGGTTTATCAAATATATTGCTGCTTGGAAAGAATAGGTCCAAAAAGATGCAGGAAATGAAACTCGATTCAACAAGATGAGGTCAGTTTCAACAATGTGACGGTGATGTTGCTTGATAGAACCACTCTGTTACGAGGTATGAGCTAGAGTTTGAAAATGAGTGATACCATGCGATGGCAAAAAATTGATCTAATTTGGTGCTTTCCTCAGCAATCACTGTAAATAGAAATGATAGGTAAGTTAAGATATTTCTCAACAATGGCCTTAAATTTTGAAAATACAAACATATTAGATTTCTTTTTTTAAGTTACAAAACCACACATCACACATATTAGGTAAAATGATCAACAATGATAATGTAGTATTGAAAACAATCAATAAAGCAAATAGTTAAAGGACCTCAAAGATTTGAATATAATAATTCCAAAAGGCCTACTACTTTTTAATGTAACATGGAAAAAATGGGACCTTGTGGCTTTTATTATAATAAAATTTGAAACTAGATGATGAACGTGGCAAAGTGTTATGTTGAATCGTAAGCTGAAGAATTTTAAGAGAAGGATATCAAAGTTATGGATGCCAAGTTGAAGCATCATACTTGACGCCTGTAAAAGCAATCGGTGTTTGTTTTAAGACTTGTCCATCCCTAGGCAACTCATAGGTATCATCTTTATTCGGGTTGCGTAGGACAACTACCCCTGTGTTTAGATCCTCTCTTAAGACATGTGATGGAAAAAGTTCAACGGAAGCATGGTTAGTTTTATGAAATTTAGCAACTGAGATTAATGTTTTTGGATTGAAGGAACACATAATATATCAGATAATTTAAAAGAATTGGGATTTGTTTTTAAAGAAGTAGAATCAATGCCTGTGATAATCAAACCTACCCTATCACCTATAAGAATCTCATTAGGACCATCGTATGAAGTGTATAAGAAGAGATCATTGAGTTTTGGGGTGACATGGTGTGAGGCTCCAGAATCCATTATCCAATTTTTCTCAAAAGAATGAGATGTAGCCACATGATTTGAATCAACAGTGAATGAGATGGTATGATTTGCTGGTGAAGTGGAGTTGAAAATTTACTTTCCCTTAAAACATTTTTTGGCATTTTAGCTTGGCTTGTCACAAATTCGACAAATAGGCCTGGCACCTTGACTTGGTGAAGTTGTGAATGAACTGTTAGATTGTCGATTGGTTGGTTGAGTTTGGCTATCAGCCTTAGCAAACCAAAATCTACTATGGAGATTACGAGTGGTTGAAAGATTGCTTAATCTCTTTGTAAAGTTGGTTGTAGAGAGGATAGTATCGTTTTCAGTAGCTTCTTGTTTAAGATGAAGCTTATATGCTGCAAGTTTATCATGGAGTTGTTCAAATGTAATGGAACTCTCATGAGCTCTAATTGCTACACCAATCTCTTTAAATTCATTGCCTACTTCATTAAGAGCATGAAGAATGAGATCATCCTCATCTATAGCTACACCAGCAATAGCAAGTTCATTAGCTATATTTTTCAAAAGTTGTAAGCATTCAAAACTGACATGGTTTCATGCTTGGTACTCATTAATTTGTTTTAAGATCCATCACCCTAGAATAATTCTATTGCCATACAAACAAAGAAGTTTTTGCCAAGCCTCTTGAAAAGTTTTTGATGAGGCTATAAAATGTAGCACCTATTATGAAGTGGAAGAAAAAATTGCATAGAGAATAAGCTTAACCTCTCGAAGTCAATGAGAATAGTCTAGATTAGCAATGTATTGTCCATTTGTTAGAATTGCCTTTGGTGGAGATTGGTTTGAGCTTTTTACATAGCATATTAAATCAAAGTCAGTCAACAGCACATTAATCTGAGCACGCTACGAGGGAAAATTGGAAGAAGTAAGTTTCAATAGGAGTTTGGTAGCTACATTAATGTAGATGACAGAATCCATAGATAGGTTTCTTACTGATGTCGTAATTGAGTGAATACCAAAAGATGTGTCAGTAGACATTCAAGGCAAGAAAAAAAATGAAAGATTAGGATCAAGACTCGTTAGAGTTATAAAAGTTGAAGGCAAAAAAAAGGGAAAAGAGTATGATCAAGACTCGTAACAGCTATGAAGGCTCAAATAACATGAAAGAATTGAGAAAGGCAAGATGTATTCATTCTCATTGACTAAGTGTATTTAGAAGCACAATTAGGAAGTGATAAAAACAAGAGTTATCTATAGATGTTATTTACAAGGTTAAGATTGTTTTTATCTAATATAAAATATAAAGATGAGGATAGATTAATCTACAATCTTAGCCAACTACTTACTTATATTATTTACAAGATAAAGATGTATTGCTTCTATCTGATATGGAAGCTTAAGATTAACCTAGAGATTTAGATAAAGATGGAGATGTAGTGTTGATATGGCAACTTGGGATTGACTTAGAAATTTAGATAAAGATGAAGATGAATGATCTGATAAGTGTCGAGTAAAAAGAGTTTTTACAAAATAATCTTTTTTATTAGATGTTTCCATTGCTACTCAATATGCCAATTTGTAGGTTTTTGAATGCTACAAGCGTACAATTAAAATTAACATTAATTTTATCAATAATTAAAATGAAAGTCAAATGATTTTTTAAATTAAATTAGATATTAAAAACATTCAAATTAAAAAATAAAAATTATTGTATTTTACTGCATTAATGAATTTCTTTTACATAATTATCATTTATTTTGTTTCTTAAAATGCATATAAGCAAATTAACGTTATTTATATAACTATATCCATAATTAATTTTCAATTTTCTTGAGATTTTAAGTTTTTTTTTTCAAGGAAAAGGTTAGGAAATGTTATATCATTAAAAAGGATTGCTAATAAATTTTGTATTGTTGACAAAACTTTTTATAAATATTAGACAAATGTGTAATATATAGATTTTGTAGAGAATAGCGAATGAAAATTTGATATATATATTTTTTGGAACAGAAAGCAAACTAACCTTACATGTAAAATTAATCGATTTTTTTTTTTAAAAAATTAAATTAGGTATAAACACATAGAAATTAATAAAAATTAAATCTTATTTTGTCTTATGTATTAATGGAAAAAAAATTTACTCAAATTGAGTAAATAAGATAGACATGCTTATATAGAGAATAAAAGAAAGAAAACACAAAAATAAACATGAGCATAAAGGACACATTTTCAATTGCTTTTCTTCTTGGTTTAAGTTTATTTATAATTTAAGAATCATTTTCTTTAATGGACTTATTATAGTTTATTTTAGTTTCTTTACATTAAGACACAAGTTCTACTAATAAAAAATATATATAATTTGAAAATGAAAAGAAGTTTACAAACTTAAAAAGATTTCTATCTCAAACCATAAAAAAGTATTTGTTTAACTGCGAAGAATCGATGCTCATAAAATATCTAATACTTATAATATCCAAAAAAACTTTAATATATCATTCTTGAACATATTTGATAAAGCTTGCACAAATTTTAATATACCATTCTTGAAAATATTGTAATCAAGAGCATTATTTTCAATTTTCTCAATTGAAATATTTTGTCTTTTGCATCCAATTATAGATAAAACAAATTAATGATAATAGAAAACTTGCAAATAAGAAATAAAAAATGAGTTTTGTATACCAACTAATTAAAAATAGTAAAAAAATGGCGATTAGTTGAAATGTAGTAAATAATTAAATTAATAAAAGAATGTTAAATAAATAAAATATGAAAAAAAAATTTTTTTTTGCTCATTGAAAAAAGGCAATAAGCCTATAGAGGTAAGAACATCTACATTTAACAATCTCCCCAAGCCTGAAAGATGGGCAGAGACCTAATCATGTGGGCATTTTCAACCAGTGTTGTCGATACTGTACTGGTTTTGATATATAACAGTACCGACGATAGTTGATTTCGTTTCGATATTGATTTCGGTCTGTACCTGCCGTACCAGTAGATACCGGCCTGTTTCGATGGTACGAGCAGAAAATAGGTATACCGGCCGGTACATAATATAAGCTTGTAAAAAAAAATTAAACCAACATTGATCTTAAATCTGATGAATATTATACATAATTACTCATAAATTTGATGAATCTTATACATAATTACTCATAAATTTAATGATTATTAAAAAATTTTAACTTTACTACTTAACTGATATTGATTCTTTTATATTTGATGATGTTTTGTTATAGAACATTATATATAATTGATGAATATTTAATATATAAAATTTATTTAATCTCATTTATTTTATATTTGAAAATATTTTTCATATATATAAATTAAAAATATTCAAACTCTAATAAACCTGAAACGGTACACCGAAACACACTGATACCAAGATGTACCTATACCAGAACAAAAATGGTACGCCCACCGGCACGGTACTGACTACCTTGTTTTTTACACCTAATCATTCTAGCTACCCATTCAACCACTCTATTTGCATCTCTTTAAACAAAAGCAAAATAAACATCTAGAAAAGAAATAAGTAGCTATTGCACATCTACCTCCATAGCCTCAGTATCCCAACCCTTCACAGTTGCAAAGGATAATCTGTCAATTAGTTCCTCATTATTTGATTCCAAAATAGCTTTATCCCATCCTCTTCCCTAAAGGAGCATGAAACTAAGCCTAAATGCCAAAGCTTTAGCCACTAGTGTAGAACTTGTAATGACTAGTGCATTGGCTCCATCGATGACTACAACATTGCAGTCACATGCTATGACAGCAAGACCTGCATCCTAATAGAAGGATCGAAAGAGGCATCACAGTTAGCTTTAATCACCTCTAAGGGTGGTTTTCACCAAGAAATACTCTTTACGATTGTTGTATTGCAGGGAGTAGGTTAATGCTACAATTCACTGCTTCTTGGTAGTCTTTTGGAGCTGAACTCCATACTTAAATTGTGTAACCTTTTATACCTTGAAAAATCCAATCATTACGAGCTTTCCATAGATGCCAACAAAACCAAGCTAGGATACATCTGGTATTAAAGGGTCCAAAATTTGGAAACAAACAACCAACATCATTCCACCATTTTTTTAAAACCCACGAACCCTTTTTTTTTAGGGAAATAACTAAAAAAAGATGCTCCCTTAATAGTGTTTGCGCAAGTACAAAAAAAAATGACATTTTCCAATGACTCGACTTTCTCTAGCATAAACCACAAATACTAGTCCCTGATTTAAAGTGATGAAACAAATTCTCAGCAGTAGCCATATATTATGACAAGAGGCCAGATAAAGGTTTTAATCTTTGGCAACGTTTCCAAATTCCATATACTTTTCCAATAGCTACCTACCGATAAAAGGTTCTCACTAGACCTTGAAGGCCTATTGAGGGTCTTCCCTCTCCTTAGCATTTGGTAACCAGTTTTCTCTGAGTATGAGGCATCTTTAGAATAATGCCAAATAAGTGAATCTTTCTTATCAGAAGGGCTAATAAGAATGATTCGAATAGCTTGAACCTATTTTGCAGTGAACCATTCTTCTAAGATTCTTACATTCCACTCTTTTCTATTAGCCATAATTAGATGTTTGACAAGCGTAGGTCCATGGCCTTTAAGAGGAGGAAAAGACACTTTAAAGGAGGGTAAAGAAAGCACCTATTTATTTTTCCAAAAAAGAATATTGTTTCCGTTGCACATGTTCCATTGGGTATTTGATCGAAAGACCTTAATACCAATAAAAATACTTTTCTATGCCTATGAATCCTTTTTTCTTTTTAAGAGCATCCATCATTGAAGATCACGAAAAGTAAAGTCCTTTCATAGCCCTTGCCTACAATGCCTTAGGGTGCTGCAACAACCTCCAAGCTTGCTTTGCCTAAAAAACGTCATTAAAGCTGTGAAACTCTTAAAACCCGATTCCTCCATTAGCTTTACCTTTGGCAAGCTTACTCCAACGCAACCAATGGATCTTGAGCTTATCATGCTTAACACTTTTCCACCAGAATTTATTTAAAAGGGAATTCAATTCTTGACAGAACATAATAGGGAGTTTAAATCATTGCATCACACGCACTAGCACAGGTGTGTTGACAGCTTTAATCAAACCTCTCTGCTTGCTTGTGTCAATAACTTACCTTTCTAACTTTGTAATTTAGCTCAAACTTTCCCAAGCACAAAACCAAGTCCTTTTTTCTTCCTTCTTCCCTAAATTAATGGAAAACCAAGATACTTGTAATTTTAGTTCCCTAACCATTTCTTAATATCATCACATAAATAAGCCTTAGTGTTGGGAGAAAAATAGATGGCAGACTTAGCCAAATTAACATATTGCCCTAAAGCATTTTTGAAATTTTCAACATAAGAATAATGTTTTCACAACTTTCAATACTATCACTAGCAAACAAAACGCAATCACCTGCAAAAAAAAAAAAAGGTGGCTTAAAGTTAGACATCACCTATTGATCTTAAAACCTTGGTAAGTACCTGAACCCAAAGCCTTTTCAAACATACATGATTACACAGTAGAAACAAGAATAAACAAACAAGAAGAGAGAAGGTCACCTTTTCACAAGCCTTTTTTAGGATGAAAGTTTTTGTTTTAACACCATTAATCATTAGGGCAAACTAAGGAGAAGATACACATTCCATAATTCTGTTAACCCAAAAGGAACAAAACCCTATCCATATCATTAATTTTTTTAAGAAAACCCATTCAACTTTGTCATAAGCCTTTCTAAGATCTAGTTTGATTGCTATGACTCCTTTATCTCCCTATTTGCATCTTCTAATAGCATGGAATGCCTCATGAGCAAAAAAACTATTATCTTAAATTTATCCTCTTGCTATAAAAGGTAATTGAGCTAGACAAACCATTAGAGGCAAAATAGATTTTAGTCTCGATGCTAGTATACGAGTAATCATCCTTGTTGTAGACACCTTATTTTGTCCGGGCTAATTTTAGTAATCCGAGGCATGGACGTGAGAGGCACCCTTTTCAAGCCCACAAGTCAGTGGCACCTTTACAAAAGCCCACAAGTCAGTGGCACCCTTTCAAAACCCATAAGCTAGTAGGACTCTTTTTAAAGCCCATAAGTCAGTGGCAACTCTTCAAAGCCCACAAGTCAGTGGCACCCCTTTAAAGCCCACAAGTCAGTAGCACCTCTTCAAAGCTAGTGGTACCCAAGTCTAAGTCAAAGCCCGCACGAGCTGGCGACACTCGATTCAAAGCCATACTAGCTGATGGCACCCAAGTTTAAGTCAAAGTTCGTACAAGTTGACGACACCCACATCAAAAATCTATGATACTCTGCACCTGCCTAAAGGGGTCAAACCTTAGAAAACATAACACCCTAGTATTTTAGGAAGCATCATTCCACCCCAGACAAAATAGTATCTATTCGTCTTTGCTCTATTCCTGATTCTTAGCAACAGTCAAAGAGGGGCAGCTGTAGACACCTTATTTTGTCCAGGCTAATTTTAGCAATCTGGGGTACGGACGTGAGAGAAGGCGATTGTCACCCGACGAAAAAGTATTTTGAGGAGGTCAAGAAGGCCTATGGATCATATCAAAGGTAAATACAAAGATGTGGCATCAAGGAACGTAGTTCAAGGTGTCCAAGGATAAAAGATATAAGAAAATTCATAATTTTGCTTGAATGTATTGATACATGATTCTCATCTATCGATACAATGCTTCAACGATCCAAAAATTTGAAATGTCCCAATTTGTATTGATACAACATGTAAATGTATCAATACATGAGCTCATGTATCGATACTAGGCCATGCCAAGACCAAAATGTGCATTTTATAAAGAAATGTATCAATACATATCAACATGTATCGATACAATGGTTCATAGTATCACTATAATGGTTCATAGTATCGATACAATGTTCATTGTATCGATACACTCAAGGTTTTTGGACTAAATGTATCGATACATTCT
>JBBYHM010000012.1:9289836-9310780 GCA_038381775.1 Adansonia rubrostipa
CAAAATTTATCAAAACCAAGATTTTCAAATTCTTTTCCATGATCACTTCTTACACTTGAAATAGAATAACCTTTTTTGTTTTGGATAATTTTGCAAAAAGTAATAAATTTTTCAAAGGCTTAATCTTTAGAGCTTAATATTGTTTACCTAGAGTAAACCTAGAGCAAACCTAGAGTAATCATCTACAATAACAAACCCATATTGTTTACCTGCTAAGCTTAATGTCCTAGTAGGACCAAAAAGATCAATATAAATAAGTTGTAATACTCTAGTGGGTAAAACAATATTAATTGTCTTGAATGAAGCTCTTCTATGTTTCCTTTAAACACATGCATTACATATTCTATCATTATCAAATTTTATTTTTGGTAATCCAACAACAAGGTCTTTTCTAGATAGTTTGGAAATTACATTCATGCTAGCATGTCCTAATTTTCTATGCGACAACCAAGGCAAGTCACCATTATTAGCAATGAAAAAAACATTTTGAGAAAATAAGTCATCTAGATGCACAATATAAATATTTCTTTCTCTATATCCTACAAAAACAATTTTATTTGACTTAACATCAACAACTTGACAATTCATTGATTCAAAATAACGTTTATGCCTTTATCACATAATTGACTAATACTAAAGAGATTATGTTTGAGACCTTTGACAAATAGAACATTTTTAATGTTGGATGAGGAGTTGTTACCTATGGTTCCAATACATTTAATTTGTCCTTTTGAGTTATCACCAAAAGTAACACTTCCTCCATCTTTAGGCCTTAGGTCCATGAATTGATTTTTGTCAATAGTCATATGTCTTGAGCATCCACTATCAAGGTACCAAGAATTTTCCCTTGTTGAATTTGCCTTGAAACAATGTTTTTCCTCCTGCAACCACAAAGTCATGTTTTCTTTTTAGGTACCCAAATTTTCTTAGGTCTTCAAGTATTAGTGTTCACAATTCTTGTGCCTTTTGGAATCCATTTTATTTTGGTAGCCTCATCTTGAGATGTGCTAACACTCTTAGGGACACATACCCTCCTAATAAGCTTGCGTCTATAAGCAATAGTCTTTAAAGAACATGTGTGACATGTATGACCAGTTTTATGGCAATGAGTACATATGCTAGATGTATCAAATGATTTGTCTTCCGTCACAAAAAATTCTTGAAGTGAGTTTCTTTTTCAATTCTATTATAGCCTAAACCATCTTTATCAAAAAATGCTCTTGGTATTTCTAGCATATTATTCAATTTTTGTTGCGCCATATAAAACCTTGTAAATGAGTTATGCAAGTTTATGTTTTTCTTGGTTAGATCATCAATATTGACTTGTAACTCATCTACTTTCTTCTTAAGATCATCATTTGTCATGCTTAATGTTTATCTTCTTTAAGTTTAGAAATCATTTTCTTATATTTTGAATTCATGGTTTCGAATTCTAATGCTAATTCATCAAAAACATCTTGTAATTCATTAAATGAGTAAGTATTAGCATTAGAAGATACCTTGGGTTCATCATGAGCCATGAGACATAGGTTGGCCACCTCTTCATCATCATTATCGGATGTGTCACTTTCACTCTATGTGGCCACCATAGTTTTCTTCTTTTGCTTCTTTGGGTTCGATTTCTTCCAAATTGGACATTGAAATTTAATGTGTCCTGGTTTCTTGCACTCATAGGAAATGATTTGTTCTTTCTTTTTCTTGCTTAAGTCTCCCTTCATCATTTCTTTTCTAGGAGGTCTTCTTGCTTTGTTCATTCTTATGAATTTGTTGATTCTTTTTGCAAACATGGTCATTTTTTCATCTTCTTCAACCTCTTCATCATCATCATCATCATTAGGAGTGGTTGTTTTAAAGGTAACACTTGCCTTCTTTGGTGGCTCTTGTCCATGCCTAATTTTCATCTTAGAGGTTAGAAGTGAACCTATGAGTTCAACTAAAGAAAGTGTATTGGGATCTTTGGATTCTTCAATTGCTGTCACTTTTGCTTCCCAAGACTTGGGAAGGCTATTGAGTGGCTTTTTCACCATCTCTTTATTTGGATAGGTCTTTCCAAGTACTTTCAATCCATTAATAATATCCGTGAACTTATCCGACATTTCTTTGATGGTTTCATCTGCCTTCATCTTGAACAATTCATAGTCAAGTGTAAGCATGCTTATTTTGGATTCCTTAACCTGATTTGTTCCTTCATGTGTGGTTTCTAACTTGTCTCACACTTGCTTAGCATTGTCACATAGTGAAACTCTATTGCACTCACTTGGACAAGAGCACAAAATAGTGTGTCCATGGCCTTAGCATTTAATTATGCCATTTTAGTGTCTTGTTTATCTCACTCTACTTCTTCTTTTGGCACAATACAAACTCCAACACTCTTCTTAGGGATGAGCGGTCCATTGACAATGATCATCCATACTTTATAGTAATTTACTTAGATAAAAAGCCTCATCATTGTTTTCCAATATGAGTAGTTGTCACTATTAAAAAGTAAAGGTCTCATGATGGAATGTCCTTCAAGTCCTATATGATTTGCATTTGTCTCAAATGCCATGAGACAAACTTCATCTTGGCTTTTTAACTCTTGTAAGCATCTTGAGGCTTTAAGCATCATGTTTGCATTCTCCATTTTTGAGCTATAAAAGATCTTCTCTCAAGATTGTGAGACCTACAGTAGAGACCAAAGCTTTGATACTAATTGTTTGCTTAAAAAAAAAGATTAAACCAAGAGGAGGGTGAATTGGTTCTATAAAAACTTGATAAATTTGAAGTAAATTAAAAAAGGGTTAAGGGTAAGAAAAATAAACAATTAATGTATAGAGGTTCAGTCCTTGAACTTGGCACCTACGTAATTTTTTCTTGGTACTTTCTTACCAAGGTGATTCCCACAATTCACTAACCAAATTGTTTACCTTTAAGGCTAAGGTCTAACCTTACACCACTATCTTTTAAGGCTTAGATAGAACCTTTCAATCCCTTTGAGAATTCTACCCTAAATTCTTAAATATTTTCACTTATTTTCACTCAATCCCTTTTATGATATGAATTAAGTATTTTACTAACAAATTGAACCTCTAGTAGGTCGATGTTTGCTGGATTTTAAGTACATGATGAATGAGATACAAATAGACTTGGAAAAATATGAATTTGATACAAGTAAAATGAAGAATTTGAAGACTTTTGAGCTTTTGTTGTTCATTGCTTGATTTAATTTTTTTTTTATATTTGCCTTCTTTAGCTATTGGGAACCTCTATTTATAGCTCGAAATTGATTTATAGATGTTGGGCATTTAATGTGGTGGTTGTAGAGCCATTGTAGCCTTCATGAATGCTTGTTTTCGTTTAAACCTGTGCTATAGAATCGATATAATACCAATAGTATCGATACAAGAATAAAAAAGTGACCATTACAGCATGTTGTATCGATATAGGGTACTAAGTGTTGATACCAACCAATCTGTATCGATATAGACAATCCTGTGTCAATACATTCAAAGGTTTTAGCAAAACCTTCGCTATTACCAAGTATTGTATTGATACTCACTGCAATGTATTGATGCATGCTTAAAAATATCGATACAAATGAGGGTTTTAAGCATAGATCAATACACTTGTTCATTGCATCAATACATAACTTCAAAATCCTTTGTAAAATGATTTTTCTTGACTTGATATTAACTCAAACATATCTAAAAAATATTCTAAGTATAAATATACATCTTGGAACAATATTTTTAAGAAAATACAAACTTAGTACTTTTCAAAATGTTTTTCAATTTTAACACAAATACCAAGTTGAGTATAAATAATTTAACTTAAGTTGCTTGGTATATCAAAATCGAACTCAAAGTTAACATTCATAAACTATCCAAGTTACTTTATTGGCACTCAGATCTCAAAACTTCGTAATCCATTGATCTTTGGTGATATCTTGCGACCACTCTTTTTCTAAGAACTTGGTGAAAGGTCTAAAATTTAGCATGTACGACTGTATCATTTTCTTACCCTAAAATGACTAAAAAGCCATATGTACAACATTATAAGCATCCAACAAAACATGATTTGCCTCTTTTCTCCCAAAATTTAAGGACAAGGTAGTCTCTACTAAGATGGTAAGAGCAAGACTAATTCCACAACTTAATTTTGAGCAAATATCTACCACAACAACCTCTATGTATCCCATAGCCTGTGGAAAAATAATCAAACCATAGATTGCTAATGCGAAAGCATTTTGAATCTTCTTCTTGTTCAATTAGGTATTCATGGCAGATTTTAGACTGTCCTATGTGATACACGCTCTATTCTTTGATTTAACTAATGTGAATCTGCCTATTATTCTTCGACTCTGAATATACTGGCCAACTTTTTCTTAAGGGGTGTAGGTTTTGCCGACTTAGAGTAAATTTTGTTGAATTAAGCCCTTTTGATACTAAGCATGGCTACTTACTCTTCTACAATAGGGATGAGATCATGCCCGTTGGAAGTAAAACACCTATATGCCAGACTACAAAATTGAATCATGGGGCTTAGTAATTTGAAATCGACTTTGACTTCAATCAATAAAGTACTTTCCCCATAATCTTTTGCAAAGATTGCTTTATCAACTCCATCCTAACCATTCTACACATCTCTTAACTCTTAGAGGTTAAACTGCCTAAAAATCATTTTAGCCCGTTTTTAGGATCTCTAAGATATATATAGGTTAGAGACAATCTTTACTCTCTATTTGTTCCTTTTCAGACTCGGTCTTGACTATCTCAAAATCTTAAAAACCTTCAGTTGGTGCTGGTGCCATGGTAAAATACTTATTTATGAACACTACCGCTGGGACCAATTATCCCAAGATAGTACAAAATGACATGGCACATGTAGCAAAGACAACAACAAAAGAAACAATAAGTTAGTAATGTATTGAAGACAAGAAAAAATTTTAGAATAAAAGCACCTAGGGCATCATGGTGCCTCTAAGCAAGCATGGAAAACATGTGGGTGTAGTCATTTTGCCCATCAAACCTAGACTTATACGGATAGTATACCGATATGTCTGGGACATAAGTGTCCCATGAAGATGAAAATTAATGTTCAAGATAGTGACAATTTGTTCATCACTATACAATTACAAACTAATGTCAAGCCATTGTTCGAATAGCATGATGGCTTGTTCAAGTGTTTACTCCCGTCGAGATAGCATGAAGCCTTTAAGGACACTAGGTACTCATTTATCATCGTCTAATGAATGATGGACTACAAGCTATTGATTAGGCATCACAACAATTTACTCGAGTAAGATCGGTCCCCTAGAAGGTAGTATTGGCCTTGAAAGGTATGCCAGGTTACAATAGTCTAATATTATCTCTTATAGAAAGGAAAAAGGAATTAGTCACCTGTAGGAGAGCATAACATCATGCCCCGATGGTATTACCATAATGGATGACATGATCTAGAGCAGAAGAGAAAGCATTGGTAAAGATGTTTATTCATCATCGCTTATGCAACAAAGAAATGATAAAGAAGAATGAAAGGTAAGAAGTGTTTCCCCAAGTGTCTTATTCTTCAGGTCAATCTAGCAACACTTCGGTATGGCTCGACATGGTTTGGCTCTTATGGCTGATTATATAGGTTTAAGTTGACTGCAAAAAGGTTCCTAAATTACTCTTCCATCTATATGGATAGCCAAGGTACCCCGATCCCAGACTCAATTCGGGTGAATGTATTTTGCTATGCCCATACGGATAACATGGATACACGAAAACATAGGTTATTTACACTTTGGAAAATATTACTAGCCCACGAGTAAAGAAAAGATACCACGGAGGACAATTAGCATAATTCCACCTAATAAAGGTGTTATTCTCGCTCCAAGAAAAAAATGGTCAAGAGTCTAATGAGATATGAGCATTAGTGTGTGTCAGAAAAAAAATTAAAATTTTTTGTTTACTCCTTAGTGCCATTTTAAAAAATTTATCATATTTATTTTTTTTAATAAGAAAGAACCCTAAAAATCACGAAAAGCACGAAAAACATAAAGAGTGATGGCAAATAAATATCATTTACAAAGCAAATAAAGAAATGGGGTTACAAATAATAATGTTTAAAATCAAGGGAAACCAAGAGTCACGATAAAATTTGGCTAGTTACAAGCTTGACTTTCTAAATGAGCTATCCCTATTGGAGTCACCAAGCTATCACGACATGCCTCCACACACACGCGTAGCATGCTATGACTTAAAAAAAAAACAATGAAAGAGAAGTGTGGCTCACCTTTGGAGCATCCCTTGATTGGGATTTGAATTAGGCATGATAAGGAGAAAATCAAAAAGAGAACCATCAGACGAATTGCTTATCCAACCAGTCTTAGATGGCCATTATAAAAGGCCATGACTTAGAGTCACCACCAACCACTTTAGGCTAAGTATGATCGAATACCTATTAAAATCGATTGTGTTGAGTTATGAAACTCATGACATTGATTTTATAGACTATGTATATTAAAATTTATCTTTAAGGGTCTTGGAGTCAGTTATGTGTGGAGAAGGATTAGCACCTCCATAAAACCTAAAATTGGTAGCATCTAGCCATAAATTATCAAAATCTCGATTTTCATCTATTTTCATGCGATCATTTTTTATGTGTAACCCCTTATTATGAATAAAATTTTTAAATATTGGATCTAGGTTTTTTTTATAAAAGTTTAATTAATATCTCTCTACGCAACCCAGGAGGGAGAAAAAAATAGAGGATTCAATAAAATAAAATATGGATTGATTTGGAAAAGGATAATCTATGTCAAGGACTAGAGGATATTGACGTAGAACATTGCCTTGGGTTTAATGAAATTTGAGTTTTTTTGAAAACATGAATGCAAATCACCATAAAGAAGAGAAACGGGTTAGTAAAATGTATAGAAATATACCAAAAATTGCACTAAAGATAAACATGTGGAAACAGAAAGATGAAACGATCAAAATGTAACTCGTAATTAACCTTGATTATTGAGGAATAACCAAATTGACAATTTTGAGATATGTTTGGACTGTGGGCCCTCTTAGGCATAAAAAGGTTGATAAAAGGTTTGAGGAAACTCGAAAGAGAGAAAACTTATATCTTTTATGTATTTTGAAAAGCAAGGTTAGAGCATCCCCTCAAACTAGGTTGGAAAATCCCCTTAAAAAAGCTAGATTAGAGTATCCCCTCAAAAAAAGAATTTGAGTTATATTTGAAAATCAAAATTATTAGAAATTTTGAAGAAAACAAATTTTAAGATGGAAAATATTTTAAATAGTAAATAGAAATTAACTTTGAAAATAATTTTGAGTTTTGATCCAAGCGTAAAGGGACCTATGTCGTCAGTCATGACTCCATGGGAAAATCACCTTAATATATTTCAAGTTATTCAAATAACTAAAAATGTTAGTTTAGGAAAATCTAAATAACATTCGCAAGTTTAGCAAAAACAAGGGATAGCATCACGTTATCCACTTTCCTAAATTTATTTTGATTTTGATTCAATGGTTTCTAATGCCAAATGAGGAACCATTGGAAGGTAACGCAACAAAGATTAATGTAAAAATATTCTAAAAATCATAAAAAATCGCTTTTTAGGCGAAATTAATTTTTGAAACCATATATGAGTCAATACTGATAGCAAATACAGGGAAAAAGGAGCAATGAACTTTTAAAAATCATCCTAGACTCGTTCAGAATCATTAAATCACAAACAATACTTTTTGAAAAGGTAATTTTATAACCTTTTCTACAAAAATATTTAAAAATCCAAGAAAAGCATTCAATGGGTGAAAATTACTAGAATGAATGCGAATCATTGATTCTAGGAGTTCTGGATAGCGAAGATTCAAAAAACATAACTCTCACTTTCGGAGTGATCCAAGGCAAACGAGGTATCATTTTTAAAGGTAATTCATAGCCCTTTTCAAGAAAAATACTGGAAAATTCCAGAAAAGTCGCTTGGAGCCTAGAAATAATTTTTCAATTCAAGCCACTATGCTACTAGTACCAAAATAAGGATTTCTCTGGGATAAGGCTTTTATGGTCATGTGACAAGGTGTTGGACATGTGAATATCCAGCCATTAAGGTCCATGGTAGTGAATTAATAGACCAATCCAACTTCTATATAATAGGCCGCCAAACCATCCGCTATCCACAGCAATGGTAACGATAATCTTGAAACAAAACCCAATTAAGCACTTGAAAACATTTTTAATTTTTAATTAAAAATAGAATTTATTTGGCCTAATGAGGCTATGATACCATTGATCCCTAAGACTGGAGAACCAATATAATAAAAACATTAAATACATGCTAATCCTTATTGATTAAGGTTAATATAAATTTAACTTGGGGTGGGTTTTACAAAATAAATTTCAGCCCACATCAAACAAACATTATAACAAACATGTTCTGGACTAAATAAATAGGCATGATATCTCTAACATTGAGGCATAGTTAGGCATACATAATATGGCATTTTAACAAGCAATGGGTGACCAAAACACAAGCAATGACACAAGCAACATTTGGTCATGTAATAATAGGTATCAAGCATCATAAATCAAAATGTTAAGATGAGGCAAAAAATATAAAGTTAGAAACATAAGCTACCCATGTGGAGATGGTGCAAGAAACATGATTTTAGCTAGTAAAAAATCATAACAACTCATCAAACATACAACCACATCAAACAAGCTCAAAGAAATGCATGAACCCTACAAGGTTCATGGTTATCATTCAAAGGGCTTGCTAAAACGGCATGAAAAAAATAATGCAAAAAATAAAAGATGTAAAAGAAAGGGTGAATGAGGTATACCACAAAATAAACCTTGAAGCTTGCTTAATCTCTTTGTCAATATGGTGTCTCCATGTTTGTGTTTTACTTGCTTTAACTTTCCTTTCTCTTTTTTTTTTTTATTAATGCTATGAATTTTTTTATTACTGAAAATTTTTTTCCTAGGGCTGGTAGCTAAATGAAGAAAAAAATTCAAATGCCTTTTTTGGAAGCCAACCTTTTGGTTTTATACGAGGCCATTTGGCCAACACCATACCAGGGGATAAGGTACTTTTATCTTTTGGTTATCAAGAATGATGAGTCATGGTATACTAGAGTGTGCTTTTAATTTTTAATTGGTCCAAGTACTAATACTTGAGTACCAACTAACTATCAAAGTTCCAAAATACCCCTTGATAATCACTTTTTGCCATGAAATACCCCACCATCAAGTAAATTGGGTCCTTAAAAAAAATCATTAACCCAACCCAATAGGCCTAACATGAATTCAAGTAATGGACATATTCAATTAAAATAATTTTAATAAGGCCCAATAAGAATTTAAAATATTTGAAAAGATGACCCAATGTAATTCAATAAAATAGGCCTAAATAAAATAATAGAATATGCACATGAGCTCTATTTTACTTACTGTATTTTTTATAAGATTTAGTCTAAAATTAAATAATTTATGACCAAACATAATTAAATAAAATAGGCCAAAAAAAAATTATTTAATATGCACATGGGTTTTATTTTATCTAATATATAGTTTTTATAATGCTTGGTCTTAAATTAAATAATTTATGACCCAATATAATTAAATAAAATAGGCTCAAATAAACTAATTAAATATGCACGTGGGCTTTATTTTATCTAATGCATTTTTTTTGCGCCTTGGTCTTAAATTAAATAATTTATGACCTTACCTTAGCTAATAATGATGGGGATTAGACATAAGCTTGTATGACTGACCTCAATGGTACCTCGAACGATGTCTTTTGATACTCCGAATGTTGATCTGGATAAAATAACTTGTATACATTTATCTTTTGATAAATATAGAAAGTAATTTAAATTAAAGAGATATGAAAAATTAATTATTGCATAATTAATTTGATATCTATGAAGTCTTATTTAAATATTAATTTATAAATTAAATACAAATAATATGCTAAATAAATTTTAAAAATTATTTAATTTATTTATTTTTAATTTAAGTTTAAATTAATTATTTTACTATAGTTAATTTTATTTTGATAATTAGTAAATAATTATTCTATTCGAATAAAATTGCCATGATTTTATTTTGAATTAGAATTGGAGTTATAGAAAATTATTGGTCTAAATAAGATAAACAGTTTAATCAGAATTAATTAGTATTTGCATTAAATAGGCTAAACTCTTTAAAATAAATTAGACTAAAATAATGTATGGGTGCAGTAAGGCTTGACCAAATTTAAGAGCTAATCCAATTAGGTTTGGCTATAAGAAGGGTTTTAAGGAGTGCGTACAATAATTATTTTATTTAAAAATTAAAATTAAGGCTATCTTGTTACCTGATATAAATAAGAGGCAAGTACTGAGGGTTTCAAGTTAGACTTTTACGCCACACTAGGGGTTTCTAATCACAGCATCTCGTGATTCTAAACCTATTGGCACAAGGTGGTCATTGAAGAGAATCAAGCTACACCAATCCAAAGTTGATAAAGACAAAGAGTGCCCACATACTGTACCATCAAGGAATTGGATAATAGTAGGGAAGACTAGTTGGTTGAAGCTTTCACATGAATCTAGGAATTCTTGGATGGGATCTATAGATCTATAACTTAGGTACTTAATTATAGTTGTTTCATTATATATAACAACATGATCTAGTACGATCCAATTTAAACAATTTTTAAAATTCTGTAACACATCAGATTTGTTTTTCGTATAATTTCAATAAATTAATGAAATGTATTGATACATCTTCATGAATTTCATGAAAATGACATTTTTTTAACATTTTTTTAATATGGTCCCTAAACATGACACTTGGCAATCATCCCTCTTTTTATATTTATTATTTCAGTCCTAGGATGTTAGAAATTGGTTAGGAAAATGAGATATGTGCATTTCATCTAAAAGTCTCCAATTGGGCATATTTGTTTGGAAAAGGCCCAGACAAAAGTAGGTATTTATAGCATTGACTGAGGATCATTACGTAAATAAGATCCTTGAGACTTTTAATAAGAATGATACTAATATAGCTATAACACCTTAGATGTAAATTTACATCTAAGGAAGAATATCGATGATGCAATATCTTAAGTTGAATACTCGCATATAATTGGTAGCTTAATGTGTTTAATGAACTGTACAAGATCAGACATAGCTTACTCAGTAAGCAAACTAAGTAGAACTATGAGTAATGCTAGAGAAAATCATTAAAAGGTTATTATGAGGGTACTTAGATGACTAAGATATACTTTAAATTATGGACTATATTATATGAGATATCCAGTTGTACTTGAAAATGCAATAATGCAAAATGGATATCAATACTAAAGACTCAAAATCCATTAGCAAATTTGTCTTTATTATTGAAGGAGCTGCAGTGTCTTAGATATTTTCTAAATAAACGTGTATAGCAGATCGAAAATGAGATTTGAGTTTATAGCTTTAGATAAAACTAGAGAAGAAGAAGTAGGATGGCTTCAAAATTTTTTTAGAAGATATTCCATGTGTATCTAAACTTATACTAGTAATATGTATACATTGAAATAGCCAATCCATCATTGGTATGGCACAGAGTTGTTTGTATAATGGTAAGTCTCAACACATTCATCGAAGACATAAAACTGTAAAGTAGTTACTCTCAAATGGAATTATCTCTATTGATTATGTGAAATTAAAGGATAATATTACAGATCTTCTTATGAAAGGCTTAACAAGAGAGCAAATGTATAAATCATCGAAGGGGATGAAACTTAAGCCTATAAATAAAAGTTACAAAATGGCAACATTACCTACTTGATCCAAGATCCTAGGATCTAGGTTCAAAAGGACAATTAAATTATGTTAATTTACTGTAAGCACTTAAAGAGTTAACACTCTTACCTATTCCTATGGTGAATCAACATTTCTGCAAAGGTGTTAGGTTAAGCTATGCTTTTAATGATTCCTATAGCTTGATAAAATCAAATAGGTTATTGCAGAATACTCTTGATAAGAGATCACTTATGTGTGTATGAAACATGACCATTTCTATGAGAATTGATAAGGCTAAATTCTTTAGAGCACACTCAGAAACTAAGACGTGTTCAGAGCTAAAATTAACGTAACCATGAGAACTAGGGTATTAAAAAAGAGACTGCGTGACAACTATTATCTTGGTTTATATGAAAGGCTAAATAGTTCAAGGCATTAATTTCACTAGTTAGTCGAATAAATCCAATAGTTTTCATTATGAAAGATTCAAAGAAGCTACCCATCTTGATACAATAACTCTTTAAGTTATTCTTTCTTATATTCCAAGTCTTTCCATTTATGTGGGGAATCATTTAATATCAATAGGCCAATAAATGTTTAAAAATATGAAATAATTATACCAATATGTAGGGATCATTTGATACCAATGGGATAATAAATGTATATAAATATGAAATAATTATACCAATATGTAGGTTGTCATATATAAAAGCACAGTGCATAAATACATTGCATAATTGACATCCGCGGTGAATTAAAAATTACTCTTATAATACACACTTGGAAAAGAAGAAAATTTGGTTGTTGGTGTTAGGTGATGAGCAATCCCACATTGAAAACATATGGCTGATTTATGTGGTATATATTAGCATGTAAGGTTGGGCCTTAAGGGGCACCTAAGCATTTATTTGAAGGTTGAGGTCAACCTTACACACATGCTGTCAAGCCAGGCCAAGTCTTGGGCTTGGGTTAAAGGTCAAGTACGCCTTATCATTTAGAGCACAGCCCATCAATGTAAAGCCCAACCCAAACGATTTTTATGAGTCTAGATAAGATTTTATATCATATAAGATAGATTTGAATTTTAAATTTTATTATCTAGATTTTGAATTTTAAAATTTGATTCTGATATGATTGGTTACAACTACCTAAGGCTTTTATTTTTTAAAAAAACCTTGTAAAAAACAAATATGTCAACTATTTTTTCATTCAAAAAAAAAGAGATAGCTTTTTTCATCCACTCATTTACATCTGCATCGATTCTACTGTTATCTTCTTTGATAGAGATTTTATACTTGTTCAGTTCACTATGTTACCATCGATAAGTGATATTAAATGACAACATAATTGAGGAGGCTTGAAAGTCACCTTGAGGTCAAAAGTTCCCAACCTTAAATCTATCTGTGTATCTATGTAATTTCTGTTTGACGAATTTAGTAAAACCAATGTTTATTCTTATTTAGATTTAAATTCATTTCGTTTAACATTTGTTCATGTATGTAGTATATAGCATCAACAAAAGATAGAATGAAAGAAGAATATTCGAAAAGAAGAATTGGAGATGATTTCTTTGCAATGAGAAAAAGTCAAAATACAAATATATGAAAATAACTGTAGAACATAACCTAAATACTTCATAAATTTTAATGGATTGAGGGAATAGTATCTTCAAGATGGTTCAAAATAATGCGTAATATGTAATAACACTAATATATACAATATGCTGATTTGATACATGTATATTTTTTGTCAAATGACTGCTTATGAATTATGTAGATGACTGCCTAAGAAGATTTTAAGATATCTAATGAAATTCCTTTTTAAAAGAAAAATATATATAAAAATTAAAATAAAATTATACATAACAAAACCTAATGAAAAGGAAGTAAAAATATTACATATTTCATTAATAAATTTATATGAATAGTTAGTTTCATGATTTTAAAATTAGTTTTATATTTATATTAAATTTATTTAATTTTTTTAAATAAATTCAGCAATTGAAATGGTATCATTTGACTCATGACAGAATTCAACATAGCATTTTACATGTAGAATAGATAAAATATGTGCTTTTATAAATTAAAAACAAAATAAGGTGGCTGAGTGAGAACATATCTTTTTTAAATGATTAAACTAGAATTTTCAATTGGACAGGTTGGGTTATTGGTTTTGCGTTAAGTCAATTTAGGTTTTTCAATTTTTTATCATTTTGGGTTTAAGTCATTTCAGGTTCGATTCAGATTAATTGGGTGTAACATTCATGTTAATCAGGTTTGGTTTATTTTATTTTGGGGCCAATTAGATTTAACACTATGGTTAATCAGGTTCGGTCATTTTGGAATTGGGTTAATAAGGTTCAACACTCGAGTAAATTCAATTTGGCCATTCAGATCAAATGGCTTTGACACTCTAGCTATATGAGTTTAGATTATTTGGGTTTACTTTATTAATTTTAGGTTCAAATCAAATCAAATTTAAAAAAATTATTTTATCAAGTCAGATTTAATTAAAATTTTATTAAAATATATAAAATAAATGATAATATTTAAAAATAAATATGATAATTTTAGTAAAAATAAATATTATTGACTTAATTTTTTGATTTTTGGATAATTAATAATTTTTCCAATTCAAGTATGCATTTTACTTTTGTGAACATTATCATTTAACAATCTTTTAGTAAAAATCACTAATAAAATTTTTATTATCTATCTCAAATATCATCAATAATAAATTTTATCTATTAAATGATGAATAATAAAAAAGAATGTTTAGTAAATAAACATTGGGTATGGATATGGGCATGGGTTGGTCCAAACAAAAAATTTGAATCCATTTATTGATTTGAAGGCCCAAAATCTAATAAGGATTCAATATGTAATTCAAAGTTTGAAACTAGTTTTAAAATCTAATAAATTTAAAGGCTCAAAAAGATTGACTTCAAATTAACTTAATAAAAAGATTTTAATAAATTCAAATAAAATTTATCGAAAGAAATTTAATTTTGATAATAAAATACAATTTAATTCAAATTAAAATATACTTTTAAGAAAAAAAGTAATATGGCTCCCTTGGTTTTGAAAACAATTCCAGTTACCCCTGAAAGTTTTGATAATAGCCCATTTCCCTTCTTATGGTTTGATACAAAATATAATTACCTCCTAAAGTATTATTTATAGGGTAATTTTGAATAAAAAAGATAAATATGCCCTTTATCTATTATCAATTATTTAGTTTTTTTATTTTTTACTCAAAATATTTTTTAACTATAAAATTATTTTTAATTACTATCAAGTTAAATTATAATTAAATTATATTCTTATTCAAGTAGATATGTTATATATTTTTTCATGGTTTGAGTCTAACAAGCAGTCCCACTTGGCAAGTGATCTATAAGTGCTACTTAACCCTAAATTTGGGTAACCTCCCTTTACCTAAACTTTTTTATACCAAAAAAAATTTTAAACTTATCTTTAATTTAATCATATATATTAACTTTGATATTAATATATCATGTTATTTTTATTTAAAAATAAATCAATTGCCATTATTTTAAAAATTTCAAAGATAAAGAAATTGATTAAAATAAAAAAAATCATATTTTTAATATTTAAAGAAAAATTTGAATAAATATTAGTTTGATTAATAGAATGCTATATAGCTACTTTTTCAAAAGATAAAATGTATTTTCCTATATATTTTTTATTTTTTTCATTTTTTTCTTTAACCAATTTCATTATCATTAAATTTTTAAATAATGATAACTAATTAATTTAAATAAAAATATTTTAATAACTTCATAAAGTTAATATACAATTAAATTAAAAATAAGTTTAAAGCATTTAACATGCACTTAAATTAAGATATAACTTAATTACAATTTAATTTAACAGTAATTAAAGATAATTTTAAGTTTAACTAAATCTCATTGTTTTGTAATTAAAAAAATTAAGTAAAAAATTATGAAAAAATAATTAATTAATAATTAATAATTAAAAAATGTATATTTATCTTTTCATTTAAAATTAATCTAGAAATACTAGCTTAGGAGGTATGTCTATTCCTTCCCAAAACTTAGGAGGTTGAATGGGTTTTTTTCAAATGTTAGAAGAGTAAGTTTATTTCATAAAAATTTAAAGGATAAGTGCCTTTTACCCTCTTTTTAAAGATACCAAATAAAATTGGGTGCATGTATAATGTACAAATTATTATAATAACATACACCAATACATATATCAATACTGTGTTTTTATATACTTTTAAAAAATCACATGAAAAGACTTCAAAAATTACACATTTATATTACAACAAGACATTTACCATAAAATATCATATGTAAGTATAACAATAAAAGATTATATAATTTTTTTCTAAATTAAATGATAAGATATTATATTTTAATGTAACATACAAATTTTTAAGGTAAAATACAAGTATTATTATAAATTACTTTTTTATACACTTTACTTGAAATTATATGAAATAGATTATACTTTTAAAAATAACTTAATTTTAAATAATATGTGTAACATTAGGATGTTATAAAATTAGCACTTCAAAAAATTCTAAGTAATCACATGGTAAAAAAATTGTCATAATAGTACTATTATAGACTTGTGTATTTTACATAAAATACAGATAACTAATATAAGATCAATTTATACATACCAATGATAATTGCATGCTTTATTTATAAAGTCCCTGATTGAATTGGTATCATGAATTAAGTAAAACCAGTTCATTTAAGAAAATTACAAAAAGAAAAAAAGGTAACACATTAACAAAAATATAAATTAAAGATACTTATGTGATGATATATTAGCCACCTTGGTAGCTGACACATCATAACAATTTTTTCTATAATAGAAGCATCTTGTTATCCCCTAATTATAATTTTTTTTAAACAATAATTATTTATTTATTGTATGATAGAATCAAAGAGATTTAGATTTCATAAATAAAGTTAGTAAAATGACTTGTAATCTCGTAAGATATATTAAAAATTAAAAAAATAAAAAATATGATAAATCCTTATACTACTTATAATTATCAAAAAATTTAATTCCATTCCAACTAATATAATATATTTTAAAATTGCAATAACAACTCAAAAAAATGTAAACTAATCACATATTATAAATTGTCATAATAGTATAATTATAGATTCGGTGTAGTACCTACACATCTATAATTATTCCATTATTTTAAACAAAGGTAAGAGAACAAAATTAGGAACATGATCAATTGGTGTGTACCATAGGATGCTTGCCTACTTTATCACAATCCAAACTAGTAATTACAGGTTATGAAATTTAAACAAGTTAATAATTTTAGATTTGGGTTATTTCATATCTGATTCATTCTAGACTCAGTTCATATTAGATTTGGGTTGTTAACATTTTCTAGACAAATTAAGTTGGATGGTGTTTGGATTCAAGCAGATTATCCAGATTCGTGTTTGAATATATGACCTTAACATTGAGTAGGCAGAGCAAAGCGGTATTTTCTCAAAGCTTTCTTCATATATATGTTAAAATGAGAAATGAACATGAAACGTTTTTTTATTTGACATTGTCATTAAAGAAAAAAAGATAATATCGATATCTATATTATATATAATGAAAATTGTTAGATCTATTAGACAAAAAACAATAACTTCTTATGATAATACTCTAGGATGTTATCAATCTTCATCTTTAACCAAGGAGATCCAGTCAATGGTAAAACTTTATCTTCATAGAGTTTTAGATAACGATGAATTCCTAGCAAGCTACTGTGAAAAGGTACCATGTCCACTTAGAGGTAAGTCATACACAAGCTACACAATTTTGACTCCTTTCTTCTCCTTGCCTATTTTGTTGACTTAAGCATCGGAGTGAGCTTTGAAGTACCCACTCTGATGCCCTCTAACCTTCCCTGTCTTGCAAGTTTATCAACCAAGTGTCTCTTGACCTTCCATGTGTCACCACAAATTGTTGCATCAACAAGAATGACTAAATTTGGTGCCACTTCAAACTTGTTAAACTGAATTTGGTGTTAAAATGAGAAAAGAATATGAAACATTTTCAATTTAACATTGTGATTAAAGAAAAAAGATAATGTAGGTATTTATACTAATATGATAAAAGTAGCTAAATTTAGTGTCACTCCAAACTCAATATATATATATTAAAATGAGAAAAGAACATGAAACATTTTCAGTTTAACATTGTCATTAAATGAGAAAAAAAGATAATATCGATATCTATACTATATATAATGAGAGAATTGAATTTGGTATTACTTCGAACTTGCTAAACTGAATTTATATTTTTTTTAGAACTAGTTGATCTCTTGTATATTAACCACAAATATTTTTATTACAAACCATTTTTAAATTTATATTAATGATGCAATTGATGTTTAGTTATTTACCATTACCGTTTACTTTTCTCTTTATTTGTTTTTTAATTTTGAAAATAAAATTCACATATACGCACATGTATCACAAAAACTAGCTAATTATAAAAGAATTTAATGTCACAAGTCAAATAACATCGGTTTATAAATTGATGAATGTACAAAAATAACCAAATTCAAAGTATAATGTAAACTGCAATGAAGACTTTTTATGCATTTTAGCTTTTAAAAAACTACTACATGTATGATAGATCATTTAACTTCTTTATTAATACACACATAATATCATCTTCTTTACTTTTTAAAACAAAATTACCCACGTATCTTATATCATAAAATAAATTATAAAAAATATATATAACCTTTTTTTTCACCCCCATTCTAAGTGAGCAAAATCGGGTTAACATGAATATGTCGGTGAAAAGATTTTAAAAACAATTATCCTCACTTAGTGATGAGTGTTATTAATGTTGATTTCTAAAACATTTTTCTCGAAAAAATAGAGTTATTGTTAACCTGTTATATTTTTTTTCTGGTCAATCGGAGCAAAAAAATAATCTTTTTTTTCTCTCTAAATATTAAGCCTATATGCAATTTCTTTACCGAGCGGCAGTCTGTTTTTGATGCCTTTGGAAATCATTGTCCTAAGCACTATGTTTATATATACTGAATTGTTTAGTTGATTAATTACTAATATTTAACATATATAAAAGTTATTTTATTTTATATATATATATATATTTATTATTTATTTAATGCCTTTGCTATACATTGGAAAGCTAAAGTAAAGTTTTAATCATGATATTTATATTAATGTATGGTAGATATAATGATCCATCTTTTAAATCAATGAATTTAAAGTTACCATTGACTCACTATAATAAATTATACAAAATATAGTATGAATTGAAAAGACAGAAAAACATAAAAAAAAAAATCAAAAATGATATGGCATAAAAAATACCATAATAAATTAAAATAAGAATATAAAAATGTATTAAAATTTACATAAAATTAATTATTACTGTGTCAAAATTTATATAAATTTATAATACTTTGAAAAAAATAATAACACAAATGCAAAAACAATATGAACACACAAAATTTTCTCTTTCATTTCTTTCCACCTTTTCTTTCCTCTTTCTTTTTTTGTTTTCTTTCCTTTTCTTTGTCTTTCTCTTTATTTTTTTTTAGGGTTTTTTTCTTTCCTTCTTCATCAAAATAATAAAAAAGTTTTGCACTACCCGAATAACCCCTCAAACAAGTATAATGCCCAAGCTTAGTTATCTCTTAATATAGCTCTCCAAAATTGAAATCAAGCTTTTTCATTGAATTAAAAACTTTTAATGTAAGTATAGATATATTAAAAGTTGAGAAATGGGAGGAAAAGAACAGCTTAAAATATAATTCTAAAGATAAACCATTTTATTTCACTTCGTACAAGAGATACTTAAACTAGAAGTCTTTTGCTCAAAGACCTCGTAACAATTATTATATAACAGGCTACAGAAAGTTTAAATACATATATATATATATATATATGTATATATGAGGTTGCAAATAAAAATTCGAACATATCATCTTAGGTTTAGATTGCTTTTAGATCAAATTATTTTAAGTTTAAATAATTTTGTATGATAATTGTACTCGCAATTTTTTATTCTAATTTTTTTGGTTGAATTTTTTGATATTTTAATAAGTTGGAGTTTGATCTGATATAGGATTGAGTTTTTGAGTATGCATTCATTTTACCACTTCTAGTGAATCGATTATTCATATCTCAGCAAATTCAACCGTCTTCTTCCCATCATGCGCCTTGCGGAAGAAATGTTTGACATAATCCGAGTACAAAACACGCTTATAAATTGGTTTCTCACCACTTTGCAGCACTTCAACCAAGGGGCCGATTATATCAGTGGGTCTTGGATTAACGAAAATGGGAACTGAAATTCTAATTTTAGTTCCATTGGCAATCACGCGGTGCTCAACACTCCTGTACCGACCGTTACTCAGTATTTGCAATGCATCTCCAACGTTTATCACAAGAGATCCCTTAATGGGAGGAACATGAATCCAGTAGTCACCTTCACCTTGGTTCCCTCTCACATAAAGCCCTCCAATTTCGTCTTGGAGGAGGATGGTGAGAGTTGAGACGTCGGAATGACGCCCTACTCCTACAGTCAATTCAGGGTTAGGACAAATTGGATAGTAGTTCAAGTTAGTTCTTACTGATCCCATCAACAGAGATTTTTTTGTTTCATCAATTTCTTTCACATTTAGCCCGTTCAGTAGCATTTGTAATAATTGTTTAATCACAAATTCAGACCTCCTCATGTACTCTAGCACCTGCGCCCTGAAAATATAAAAGAACAAATTCTTATTCATACGCTACAGCATTAGACCAGTCTGACCCCAGTGTGCTCGGCTTGAACTATGGAAAAATATTTTTATAAATTCGAATCAATCTAATTGAAATTATTATTTATTGAATAAAATATTATTTTATTTAAATTTAATTATAGAATATATAAATAAATATTATTTTAATATTTTTTTAAATAATGAAACTGATCATGAGATTGATTTGAAGCCAACCTGAGCTGATCTTAGCCAAAAAAATTTTTAAAAATCCAAGCCATGCTGGGGAATCTATTTTTTGTTAATTTGATTACCTGCAAACAGGAGGCCAAAGGGTGGAAGCCTCCTCCTCGGATACAAAAAAGAGGCTAAGGTAATCTTTCCACTCGAGAGACGTTTCTGCCTTGGGGCTAAAACTTGTGCCGAAACGCACA
>JBBYHM010000012.1:9310880-9399108 GCA_038381775.1 Adansonia rubrostipa
TATAAATTATATTTTTAATATTTAATTAAATTATTAAAAGAATATTAAAGTAAAATTCATTATTAAAGTTTTTGATTTATAAAAAATTATTTAATTATAATTTCTTAATATTTATTTTTAGTATTAAATTCGGGTTCGGATTCGAGTTTTTTCGGTTCGGATCATTTCGGGTTCGGATTCTTTCAGACTCGGGTCATTTCGGGTTCAGGCTATTTCGGGTTCGGGCCATTCGGGTTTGGATTTTTTCAGGTTCGACCGTTGACTTTTTGATCAAATCGAGCTCGGGTTCGGGCTTGAGCTCAAATTTTTTCGAGTAAGTTTTTGAGTTCAGATTCATTTTATCACCTCTAGACAACAGGGATAGGGATGTGATTAATACCCTAGAATTGAAGCGGGTTACGGCTACCTGCCGCCGTAGGCACACATTACTTGTTTCACGGGGAAGAAACATTGGGCCGATTTACGATCATCTTTCGATTGAAGTAGTTCGCTGTTCGCCACCTAAGATTCTGGTGAGATGCTGTTGTGTTTGTAAAGGCTCGTAAGAATTGATTATTCGTTATTGTGTGCCCACAATAACACCCTCCCTTTCCCTGTTGGGAATTGATATGGACATTAGGACTTCTCCCACGAATCTAGTCGTTGTTCGAGCGTTAATCCCTTAGCTTGAGGCGGGTGCACCGCTTAATATTGATGCTTGGCCTCCTATGATTAACGCTGATGATCCAACTGTTGTGCGGGGCCCTGGATTTCTAAGTAACTTTTGTCCCGGCGCAAACGATTTTCTTGACTCCTGCAACGGTTTGATGCTCTTAATACATCCCTCAAAAAATAATTGTTCCCTGAAATCCCACTACCAAGCAGTTTCTCTTCCATCCCTTTTCGTAAGGGCAAGCGTGGCGTTTTTGCTGTTCTTGCAACAGAGGTTCATGGACAACCCAATTTTCTTAGAATTGCTACCTTCCCCAAAGACAAAGGTATTGTATACGTTTTCCCTCCACGGAATTGCAAGTGGATCGAACGTAAAGTGCAATAGAACCACCCGGTTAATAATGATACCTTTGGTCTTGATTAAAATATTCATTTACTTGGATGGAAGGCTATTTAAATTATGTTGACCTTGCCCTCCTTATATGGCTCACCATTAAAGATGATGATGTTGATGTCATTTCTGATTACTTCAAGCGCTTAGATGCAGATCACAAATAATCTACATTTATTTATATATAAAATATTTTTAGCTCCTATTAGAATAAATAGAGTTAAATAAATATCTATATTTATTTATACATATAATATTTTCGACAGGGCTATTCGCCAAAGGGGACGCCGGCAACTTCAAAATTGATGAGAAATATGAAAGGGATAAGAGTCCCTTTCGGTGTTTGGGGGTTTTTGGTAGTAATGGGGATTTGCTGAGATGGTTTGTCCGGAGACTTGGCAAGGCCATCTTGGTCCACGGCTACATGTGTCCGTTGTTCCAAGCCTCCTCCATCGTTGGTTGACTGGATTTCGACTTGCATCATGCTTGGTTTTCACTTTTTCAGCCTTCAGGAGATTTTGAGAGATAAAAGGGAACAGCAGGTCGGTGGTTTAGTAGAGGAGAAAGTTGAAGGAAGTAGGAGATATTAAACAGAAAAGTGATTGCGGATGACAGAAAGCGACAACGAACAGGGATTGGCACTGCGAGGCATCGGGTTTTTTATGTAAATAAAATACTTTCGTTTTATTTTTCAATATGCGTCCGATTAATTTTTGAAATATATTTTTTTATAGTGAAAATTCGCTCGTACAGTAAGCGAGCCTCCAACATAAACTTTTAAGAGGGAGAGTACCTCATATTTTGCGCCCCCCCCCCCCCCTCCTCTCATTTTTTTTTTTTTTTTGGGAGGGAGGGAAGGGTCACGACTTTGCAAAAGGTCACTTATCTTGCTCTCGTGACCCTTAAAATTTTTAGAAGAGGGGTTCAAACTTTTATACAGAGAATTTTAGAAGTTTCTCTCCTCACGTTAATAATGATAGGAGCTTCAAAAGTTTTAAAGATTTGAATATTTATATTTAAAACAATTTATATATAATTTTTAAAAGTATATTTTATTTTTATTTGTAAAAATATTGTAATATTAAAATATAATTAGTTTTGTAATTTATTATCATGATTAAATTTAGTTTTATTATAATTATTTTTTTGTAAATGTTAAATTTTGTTATTACTGATTAAGGTATGATCTAAGCTTTTTAATTAAATAATTTAAAATTTAATTTTATAATTTATTATCATGATTAAATTTAGCTTTGTCGTAAGCAAGGTTTTTTTAACCAGTTAACATTTGTTTAAAAGATTAAGGTTTTTTTTAACAATTGAAATTTGTTTGAAAGATTAAGGTGTGATTTAGGGTTTTTTATTTAAAGAATATGATATTTAATTTTTTAATTTATTATTATCATATTTTAATATTTTTCTGTATCCAAAGTTTTTTTTCTTTTTGTAGAAGTTGAAATTTATTTGAAAGCTTAAGGTATGATTTAGGTTTTTTATTTAAAGAATAATAATATGATATTTAACTTTTTAATTTATTATAATGTACTTTATCATTTATTATATGATTAAATTTATTTATATTGTAATTAAAGTTCTTTGTTATAGAAATTGATTTAGTTTCATAAATTAAGTTATTTTAAAAGAATTTCAATTCCTTTTTATGGGCATATTTTTTATTAATATAATGGCATCATTATTATCATCATCATCACTGTTGAGATGATAAGAGATTCATATATCGTCAAGGATATTACCCGATATACTAAATTTGTATTAATCATATATTTAAAACATTACGAATTTAAAATTTTATAACTAATAAACTTATGACCGTTTGAACAATATATGATCATGAGTTATGACAACATAAATTTGCTTTGGAAAAACTAAATGCATATATCGTAGACTATCTAGGGTCATTCGGATTTTATCATACAGCTTTAGTTAAAACCCTTCAATGTGAGCTTGGACTAATAAAAGTCTTGATTGAACAATGGAGACCGAGATACAAATATTTTATTTTTAAGCGTTGAATGCACGATCATCTTAGAAAATGTTACACTTTAATTGGGACTACCAGCTGATGGTGAGGCAATAGCAGGGGGAGCTTATTTATAGACTGGAGACTACTCAGGTTCATATAGATTGCATGCTATATGTGGACAATGTTTATAGACCGAAGACTATATCTAATGTTTATCGATATAAGTTTCAACCCGTCGACATGAAGATTATTGGTCGGAATATAAAAGTCCACAATTATATCCTAATCCAAAAATGCAACGAGATCTAAAAAGTCAACTACAATCAAGTCATATTCATAATGAAATGGACCGTAGGGAGAGATGCCAACCAAAGTGTTACGAATTATACGGGAATGAAGGCCACCACTATAAATAAATGTTTTTACAATTTTGGCACCTCAAGGGAGAGATCACATCAACAATAATGCTAGTAAATAATGTGTTACTGTAAAATCCGATGCTTATATGTAAATCAGAGTTGTTTAAATATTTATATTCAATTTTAAAATATTAGTATGTTAAAATATCCCGTATTGAATGCAATATAGTCCTTCAATGTAGCTTAAACCGACAATGACAGCAAACCATCAATATAAGTCATTACCATCGTATTAAAAGTTAAAAATTCACAATGTTTATTCAAATATAAGCCTAAGATACATTACATTTAATTAGAATTAATAAAACTAAGAAACAGATAATCTATCTCAACAAGATGTAAAAAAAAATGAATTTATGTTGGGAATTGGCCATTGTAAAAAAAAAAGAAGGGAACTCGCTTCTGAATGGGTGAATTCTCTTCTTTTATATTGGGAACTCGCTTACTATGTAAATAAATTTTCAACATAAAAATATATTTTAAAAATTAATTTTAAAATAATGCAAATTAAAAAAATTAATATTATTTATGTAAAAAAAAAAGCCGGGAGGCATCGGTTAAGAATTTTATTTTTAGAATAAAATAAAAACGTTTATTTGCTTGGTGGGTTCTGAGCTGGACAACCGGAAGTTCAGGATTCATGGGCACGGGACATTGATTTGGGTGAATTAGATTCTTCCGATGTCTTATTGGTTGTAATCATCTCAACAACAATAATATCTTTCTTCTTTATATAATTCCATTCATATAAAAATTCTATTCTGGCCAGGATTGCATTAACACATGTAAAGTAAATTATCATCAAATAAAAGAGAATAAAGTTTGATTTATATGTAAGCACAGGCGCACTCACGAATCCTAATTTGTACGAGGTGCAATTATGAATATTAAATAAGATTAATCTTAAATATTAAAAAAATAAAAAATTTTGTAAAAAATAAAAAAAAAATTGAATTGCAATAAATAGGATGGATTCTCTGTTGTACTTCCTCCTATTTCACTTTCAATAAAAGAAAAAAAATGATCATATTAAAAGGAAACCTCTTTTAAAAATTTATTCCAATTCCAGAAAATTAGAATCTTTCTTTTCTATTAATTGGAATTAGGATTCCCTTTTGTACTTCCTCTTTAAGGTGAAACTGACGGCAGCTATTTCACTTCAAATAAAAGAAAAGAAAAAAAAAACTATAAAACTAGTCATATAAAAGTAAACCTCTTTTATAAATATATTCCAGATAAGTAGGATTCTTTCTTATCTATAAATTCTATTAACAATTAGAAATTATAATTAAAAAAATTAATATAAAATGATTCTTTAAAAACTGATCAACATGATTTACTTTTTCCTCAAAGAGATGTTTATAAAAAAATTGACCAAGAGGATTTACTAGTTATTATATTTCATGTATCGCAAGTAATTTTATGTTTTAATTATCTTATATTTATAAAAAAATATATTAAATAAAAAAATCGTGAAAATAAAATCACATTATATAAAAATATATTACATAAAAAATGCCATATCTATTTATATAAAAAGAAAAAAATTTATTAGAATAAAAGTTAAAAAATTATTATAAAACCTTTAAGAAAAACAAAACCATTTTAAATAATTTGCTCAAAACGATAATTTACTAAAACTATGATTTAAATTTGTGAAAAACTAGTAGTTTACCAACCAAATAAAAAAACCCTAAGCCATTATCCATTCTCAAAAAGTCAAAACTCTTAAACTTTTAACATGGTTTATGAAATAAATAGAATAAAATAAAAAATTGTTATAATATTATATTGATATGAGATTTAGATACTCGTAAACTCTAATTTTATAATTATTTTTTTATAAGAATTAACTATTTAAGAGCTCTACTCATAATTAACTATTAAAAGAGTTATTTAAATTATTCTAGTAATTGGTTTTTTAAAGAAAAAATTATCATGATATTAAAATTTTCAATGATAATTTCTAATAATATTTATAACATAAAATCATAATAAGAATAAAATAAATCTTATTACGACTTATAATATAATATAAAATATTTATGCTATAAAATTTTTTTATTTATAAAGTTTTATATACTAAATATAAAGTTGCATGCTATATATATAATTAAAATTTGCATTAACATTTAAAATTAATTTAATTTAACTTTTTTCCTTTTAGTTTTGTCAATTTAATGAAAAATTATAATTTCCAAGGTAAATTAATTTAATATAAATTTTAACTATTTTTATTTATTATCAAATAAATTTCATTTAGCAAAAGGCTTTCAATAGAGAATTAAAATTCTTATTTATTTAGGGGTGATAAATCTTATTATCTAATGAATTCATTTAATATTGAATATAATTAGTAATTCTAATATTTTCTCAATCTCGTTTTCTTTGTCAATTTCTTTTTGTTGAAATTCTAAAATCATTCTCCTTTTTCGACTGCCCAAAACTGGCGCGAAGGGTTTTGAAATAAGTTATGGTTTTACTCATAAAGCACGAGCAACAATCCTAATATATATGAGCCTCTCTTTTCCTGGTTTAGAAGAAATAAAAAAACTCAGAAGTTTATTTGAAGCAGCCCTTTGTGTGTAATAAATCAAACCTGTCAATTGGATGAATCAAATTGGTTTCGCGAATATAGATTAGGTCATTTCAAGTTTTAAAATTTTTAGGTTTAGATCGTTTTGATTTCAAGTCACTTTGGGTTTGGGTTACTTCAATTTGGGTTATTTCAAGTTCAAGTAATTTTAAATTCAGGTCTTTTCAGGTTCAAGTAGATCAAGTTTAACACTCGGGTTAATTAATTTTATGTCCATTAAGTTTAACATTCGAGCTTATGGGGTTTGATCATTTTGAGTTTGGGTCATTTCGAGTTAAGTTTTTTAATCAATTTGGGTTTGGGTGATTTCAAGTTCAAATTATTTCGGGTTCAGGCCATTTCGGGTTTGGATCATTCTAGATTCAGGTCATTCTGAGTTAGGTTATTTTCGAGTTCGGGTTGATCAATTTTAAGTTGTTGACTTTTTCAAATCAATCAGATTGAGTCAAGTCTAAGTTCCGTTATGTTGGTCGGATTTTTCAAGTTCAAGTCAAAATCATAGGTCTAGTAATAATCCATAGTTTAATAAATTAGAAGGAAGCTAGGTTAGCTCTTAATTATACTAGGTAATGCCCGCGCTCTACTACGACATAATAAAAAGAATACATCTTAACAAATGAATATAGATGAGAAATAAGATATATATACGTAGGTTACATATATTTACATTATTGTTTACAAAAACAGAATACATCCAATACAGTGTACATTTTAGATTCTCATGTGTCAAACTTTTAAAAACGAAAGATCGGCTACTGCATATAGTCATTTATACAAAAAGGCTAAATCTCATCAAAAGTTTCTATTAATGTTGTGAAGCAGAAAATGATGACTGCTCAAACTTTAACCTAGTGGTAAAAAGTTTGTTTTTCATCAGCGTCCATAATGAAACGCAATTGACGATTACAATCTGATTACTAAATGCAAATCTAAAGCTTATTAAAACAAATGAAATCCATAACGAAATTTGACCAGATACAGGGTACAACAACACAACCCTTTCTGAAATCAATATCTTCACGAAGGTTGCACATAGTGGTTGGTAAAAGTATAAGAAACTTCTTTCAAACGGATAATCTTGATTCAACCCGAAGATATTATTATGTTAACAAATAAAACATTTGATGTTTTTTTTTAACTTAAAATATATTTTAATAATAAACATAAATAAGCGGACAAAGTAGATGGAGCTCAGGCTCAGACCCAAGCCTCACCATCTTAGTGGATCCAAGAGTGGTCCTTCATTCTAATCATAATCATCTTAGTAAATTTGAAAAGTTTATTGGGCTTGGAATATACTAATCATATAATACACAATGGTAAACAAAGTTTAGTAAAGCGAATTGAAGATCCAATAAGACTTCGGATTAGTTGATTTAATTAAAAAAATTAAATATTAAATAAATACTCTAATATTAAATAGGTAACTATATAAATAATTAATAAAAATATATATTTGATTAAATATATCTTTTGTTAATGATATATATTTTAAAATATAATTTTAATTTTAATTAAGCATTACTTGGTCCATAAAGATTACTCAACAAAACAAAATTATTTAAAAAAAAAAGCTTTTTAAAATGAAAGAATGAATTTTATTAAGCCAAAATTGCTTTAACTTGCGTTTCCTTTGACTTTCTAACATCTTACCGCATAGAAGCAGCATTGAAACGTTCAAAACAAAAGAATCAATTACAAAATATGTACCTTGTTCTTAAAGATTTGCAAAAACTAGGTATGGTAAGAAGAGCAATCCACCCTTGCTACTTCCTGCTCTCTATTCTGGACTGAGAACAGGTATAAATGTATCACTCTTTCAAATTTACTCTTTGTCCTATCCTACTAAATAAGTCGAAAACAAATTTGTTTGCTCAATAACATTGTAAGCCATAACTTTCAGTCTACATTCTATAATCTTAACTCAAAACAAATAACAATACAAAATTGAATATAATAATAATAATAATTAATAAAAACCTTTCTCTAGCATAACTAAATTCTATATAACTACATGGATGAAAATATTTCACTGTATTTGTTCACAACTTTTTGCAACATCAAATTAAATTCTTTGAAAACTTGTTTGGGCAACATGATAAAAGCATTGTGGACTTGCCAAAGGTCCACTTTTGTTAAAGGAACGAAAAATAGAATACAATTCAATTGTATACTTCGTATATATTAAATTCTGCATGAGCATGGAAAGGGCATTTGAAGCAATCTTAGTTCAATTTAAAGTGTCCATAACGTGTACACCAATCACATGGTTTCAGATCTTCAAATACTATGCATTAATCATAATTTATTTTTCAAAATCAAACTGAACCATTAGGAATCCTAATTCAAACATCCCAGCATAATATAAATCACTTATCGTAACAAAGCAGGAGCCATGGTCTAGTGTGCAACAAAAAGAATTTTGAAAATAATTTATTTAATTCAGACTTATTTCCTTTTTTCAACCTTTTATCTTTCAAGTTTGGAATAATTTATTTTTGAAATAATCTGTTTTTGCAACAAAAAAATTGCTTTGGTATATTTCTTTCCCTACGAAGCAACAATAATAGTTTGAATTTAAAGATATTCAGAATGGCTTACAACTTTATTATATACTTATCAGTACCTACTGTTAAAGCTATCCTTAATTGAAAGTAAATATTTAATTTGATTTTCAAATACTTTAAATATCTGTCAACTATGCTATGTTATTAAATTATAACTTTGGATAAAATTTGAAGATTATTTGTCTGTATTGGAAAAGTAAACTGAGGGAGAGGTATGTAAAGTAATTTGCTTATCATGGAGTATATCATCAAAGCTGGTCATTCTTGGCTTACTATTTGGACTAATATTTACACATGTAATTTAAGCATAACTTGGGAAAGAAACAACTGATTATATAGTTCCTCATATTATTATTTAATTAGTTACAAACTTACAAACAATTATATTACTAATTTTATATAAGATAATAAAAGTAATAAAAAAATTAAATAAGTATGAGATTCGAAACATTATACCTGCAACATTTTATTACTAATTGTTTGGCTTTCTTTTATGCGTAAACTTAATTAGCCTAAATACATACTATTCTTTTAAAATTTACAAATTTATTTTCTTAAATAATTATTTTTTATTTAAGCTTGCTGCGGTCCGCTAGCTATTTAAAGGTGGCTAAGTAATTGGTACAAGTAAATGGAGATAGTAAGTGTCTATGGCTATAAATTGTTTCCAATTTGTCAAATTAAAACGCTACTGTCCAGAGCCAGGGCCAGTGGGAAAAAACGTGTGAATTCCATGTACTTTAATCAAGATCATGTCCTTTTGTTGTAGGCTAAAATTATTAAAGAACCAATCTTTCTTTAAAGAATTTGACGCTTGACTATAAGTGACTGACTGTAGCGTGAAGAACGGAAATTTAAGTTAACAACTATTGAGCAAAGCTTAAAGCAGCAGACTTGACTGGACTTTCGAACATGTTTTAGGGAGGCACAGGGTTTAAACCAAATATGAATATGCGCGAGTTATTCGAATTTGGGTGATTAGATCGAGTTTGGGTCACTATTATACTCTTTCGGTTTGGTTGAACTTATATATATATATATATCTTCTCTTTACATGGGACATTAAAGATGAAGTGAACTTGGGTTGTACATAGATCTCTGCCTGCGGATCCTTCCTCAATCTATGGACAGGAAGTCATGCTTTTGAAACCTAGAAAGGAAGTACAGGTAATTATAGTCGCTGGTGTTATATTCAGTTATAGGTTTTCATATTTTCAATTATTGGATTCAATTTCAGGTTTACATACCATTATCTATCATCCTCACTGTTCAAACAAGTAATCAGAAAAGCAGGAAAAAAAAAAGACCAAAAACAACGAAAAATTAGAAGCCTTCATGCATGCAAACAATTGGATGTAACCAAGTTAAAAGCATAAAACCAAAAATGCTTAAAGCAATGAATACAGATTTCCTTAATTCACTTCATCAAACCCATAATCCAAGCTTTATTTATCAGAACCAAGTGAGAAATCAACAAAAAGCAGAACAAAACAATGAAAAATCGAAAGCAATGAAGTTCAATAGCTAAAAGGACAAAGATTGGACAATGCATGATGAAGGCTAACCAGAAGGAAGCAAGAACGCATGGAATCACCATTCTGTAATGGAGATTCTTAACATCAGGAACAAAAAATCCGAGAATAAAAAGACAATGCTTAAATGCAGAAAAAAATAAAGCCAAACCCAAAATCCGAGAATGCCGAAATGGAGGTTCTCGTCATTTGAAAACAGAAACAATTGCAGATGATGCTTACAAGCCTCCAAAACCCAAGCAACGTCAGAATTCCTCGTAAAGAAAATCAAACTCTGGGGAATGGAAAACAAAAAATCAGTCTTCCAACAATACCCAACAAAACATGAACAGAAAGATCAATGTAGACGCAAATCAATGGGTATATGCAAACATACCCTTCCACTATCCCGACGCAGCAGTCATGTCCAACAATAAGAAAAGAAAAAATTCCAGAAAAAAGAAAACGAACCATAAATTATTAAAAAAAGTGAAATAAAAAAAATAATAATTATTAAAATTATTAGAATTATTAGTGAGGGGATTATAATTATTTTTTTAACCTTTATATCTTACTTTTTATTTACGCTATGTTGTTTGTGTCAAATACTATGGGCCGATTCCTTGAACCAACCCTCAACCTAAATATATTAACAATATTATTTAAAAATAATTAAAATTCAAAATATTTAATATTAACTTTCAAATTATTTTTTAAAATATTAAAAATAATATATTATGTATATATTATATATAATATGTAGGGGTTAATACATATACAATATTATAATATTATATATAATATATTTATTATATATTATATAATATATTTTATATAATACATATATAATATATTATTTACAATAAAAATAAATATATTTTACATTAATCCTAAACTACTATTTAAAAATAATAAAAAATAAAAAATAAAAAATATAATCATAACTGAATGTACAGGTGACAATAACTGAATATATAGGTAATTATAATTGAATATATAGGTGACTATAACTAAATATACCGGTGCCTATATATATGTTCTAATATATATTTATTAATATATGTTCTAATATGTGGAGGGTCGATTTCTATACAAGGAGAACTGATCCCAAATATATATTACATATAAATTATATATATTAAAAATACTATATAAAATAATAAAAGATTAAAAAAGCATTTTAATTAAACTTGAATTACTATTTAAAAATAATAATAATAAAAAATTTAATTATAACTGAATGTATAGGTGATGATAACTGAATGTGCATTTGCCTATAACTGAATGTGCATATGCCTATAACTGAATGTACGATGACCAAAACTAATATATTTAATTCCAATATATATATTGATATGTGTTTTAATATATGGAGGGTCAATTCCTATATCAGGAGAATCGACCCCAAATATATATTATATATAAATTATCTAAATTAAAAATGCTATTTAAAAATAATAAAATAATAAAAATATTTTATATTAAATCTCTAATTATTATTTAGAAATAATAAAAATTAAAAATATTTTATATTATTTTATATTAAATCTTGTATAGTAACCAATCCTCCACGTATTAGAGCAGATATAAATATAATACATATATATATATATTGAAATCAAATATATCAGTTTTAGTTATTTCTACATTCAGTTATAGTTACTTGTATATTTAGTTATGATTATATTTTTTTAATTTTTATTATTTTTATATAGTAATTTCAAATTTAATATAAAATTTTTTTAATTTTTTATTATTTTTAAATAGTATTTTTAATATATATAATTTATATATAATATATATTTGGGGTTGGCCCCCTTGGTACAGGAACCGACCCTCCATATATTGAAAAACATATGAATATATATTGGAATTAAATATATCGGTTTTGATCATTTGTACATTCAGTTAGAGGCATATGTATATTCAGTTATGATCACCTGTATATTCAATTATAATTATATTTTTTATTTTTTATTATTTTTTAAATAATAATTTAAGATTTAATATAAAATATTTTTAACTATTATTATTTTTAAATACTATGTTTAACACATATATAATATCGATGTAATATATATTTGGGATCAATTCCGCTTATATAGGAACCGACCCTCCACATGCTGAAACAAATATTAATATATAAATCAGAATTAAATATATCAATTTGGGTCATCTGTATATTCAATTAGGTACATGTACATTCAGTTATGGTCACTAATACATTTAGTTATGATTATATTATTTATTTTCTATTTTTTAAATAGTAGTGTGATTTAATATAAATATTTTTATTTTTATATAATAATTTAGGATTTAATATAAAATATTTTTTTATTTTTGTTTTTTAAAATATTTTTTAGAATTTAATATAAAATATTTTTATTTCTACTATATAATATATAATATATTATATATGTATTATAAAAAATATTATATATAATTTATATAAATTATTATATAAAAATAAATTAATACAGATAATTTGGTCATCTGTGCATTCAGTTAGGCACATGTACATTCAGTTATAGTCACTAATACATTCAGTTATGATTATATTTTTTATTTTCTATTTTTTTAAATAGTAGTGTGATTAAATATAAAATATTTTTATTATTTTTTAAATAGTAATCAAGATTTAATATAAATATTTTTATTTTTATATAATAATTTAAGATTTAATATAAAATATTTTTTACTTTTGTTTTTTAAAATATTTTTCAGAATTTAATATTAAATATTTTTTATTTCTACTATATAATATATAATATATTATATATGTATTATAAAAAATATTATATATATAATTTATATAAAATATGTGAGGGGTTGGTTCACTTGGTAAGGCAATTGACTCCCCACATATTATTTTTAATTTTTTAAAAAAATTTAAAATTTAATATAAAATATTTTTAATATATATAATATATATTATATATAAATATAATATATTTAGGTTGTCTCTTTGCACGGAACTGACCTCCCATTATTTGACACAAACAGTAGAGCCCAAATAGAACCTAAGAAATAAGAATATGGCGTAAAAAAATAATTATAATTTTTTATTAATAATTAGGTTTTTGGTTTCTCCTGTTTTTAATAATTTATGGTCTATTTCCTTTTTTGGAAGTTTCCATTAGGAAAACCCCCAATTCCACGTCAACATCCCACTCACTCAACGACCAAAATACCTAAAATTAAAAGATGAGGACATTGCTTACCTGGCCGAAGAAGGCTGCTTTCATTTGCTTAATTAAAGCTTGAGATTGATTTTGGGGATAAACTTTTATTTAGTGTTATAGATAATAGTTTAAGAAAATCTTTTGGAAGTTTAACTTGAATCCAAATTGGTCAGACAACAGGGATAGGGATGTGATTAATTGCGTAGCACTGAAGCGAGTTATGGCTTACAAGATTCGTTGATTGAGGTACTTAGCTGTTTGCCACCTAAGATTCTGGTAGATGCCGTCGTGTTTGTAAAGGCTAGTATGAAATGATTATTCGTTACTGTGTGCCCAAAATAACACCCTACCTTCCCCTTTTGAGAATTGATACGCGGACTAGGACTTCTCCCATGAATCTAGCAGTTGTTCGAGCGTTAATACCTCAGGCTGGGGTGGTTGCACCACTTAATATTTGATGCTTGGCCTCCTGCGTTTAACACTGATGATCCAACTGTTGTGCGGCGCCCCGGATTTTTAAATAACTTTTGTCCTGCTGCAAACGATTTTCTTGACTCTCGCAAAGATTTGATGCTCTACCTACATCCCTCAAAAAATAATTATGTCCTGTAGAATCCTGAGGGCAAGCCTGGCGTTTTTTCTGTTCTCGCAGTAGAGGTTCATGGACAACCCAATTCTCTTAGAAATGTTAGCTTCCCCAAAGACAAAGGTATTTTGTACGTTTTCTCTTCACGGAATTGGAAGTGGGCCGAATGTAAAGTGCTACACAACCGCCTGGTTGATAATGATACCTTTACTCTAGTTAAAAGATTCAATTACTTGCATGGAAGGCTATTTAGATTATGTAGAGCTGGCCTCATTTTATGTTACGCCATCCAAGAAGATGACGTCAATGTCATTTATGATTACGTCAAGCTCCCAGATGCAGATCACAGAAGAAGAAGAAGCAGCAGCAGCAGGATAGGTTGTATTGGTTCATGTGCGGGACGCCTTCAGCATGCAGGGACCGATGATTTTTTAAGATTAACATGCAAATTTGGGTGCTTAGTGCTGAAAGCATTGAATGGATTTTGATGCATTAATCTGTTGGCCTCTAGGCATTGAATAGCCATCCTCAACTAGTTGAGCTGCGGACCACGTTTCCAGCAGTAAATGCAAAATTCCAGCCGATAGCTTTTGATCCCGTTTCAGATGCTGTATCTTTTGGACTCCAAAGCTTATTACTACAAATCTGTCAATTTGGTTTCACTGCAAAGCCCATATGCCTGAATGCTGAACTCAAACATCCACCGCGTAATGCCTTCCCTTGCACTCAATGCTTGGTCCCTCTAGCGCTTACCCCTCGTTCGAGGACAAGGTCTGATCAGAGGAAAAATAAAATAAAATAACTTTTCTTTATTCGTAATAATAAAGAGAGAGAATTAAAAAAATAAAATAAATAAATAAATATTAAAAAATATGAAATCAAAAAAGGTAATTTTAAAGAAGAAAACCGTAGTTATTAAAATTATTAATAAGAAAATTATAATTACTTATTTATCTCTATTCTTATTTGTAATCTTTCTTCTTTGCATTATATATTTTTAAGAGGAGAGTCGGTTTTCCCTTAGTTAGAACTGACTCTCCTTATAATATATATCAATTATACATATTCAAAATAATATTTAAAAATAATAAAATATTAAAAAATATTTTTATTCAATCTTAAGTTACTATTTAAAAATAATAAAAATAAAAACATATTTTATATTAAATCTCGAATTACTGTTAAAAATAATAAAAATTGAATATTTTATATATTAAAAATAATATATATTATATAATAAAAATAAAAATATTTTATATTAAATATTAAATTATCACATATTGATACCTAAGGAGTTAGTTCCCTTGTAAGAGAATCGACTTCTCCATTTTATATTTTATATATAATATAAATTTTATATATTAAATATATTATAATAATAGAAGTTATTATATATTTATAAATTATATATCATATATATTTTGTACATATTATATACATTATATCATTGTTAGTGTAAACTCCGTGAGCCAATTGCTATTACTTGTAAGGCACTAGCATTTAGTGATTTTATATAAAAAAATATTGTATTTTATTAATGCTAAAAAGGTATTCTTTTATCCAGAAGACAGTTATTTGATAATTGTTATGAATATGTTATAAAGATGAAGCCCATGAAATGCTTGGCCTTGCAAAAAAAAAAAAAAACTATAATAAGTTATAATTATGGGATCTTTATGAATCAAAGCCGTATTTTAAAAATATTCATGGTCATCATATTGTCAAGAAAGAGCATTGACAATGTACAAAAACTGGTATATGTTAAACCTCCATGCATTTGATGCATGCAACTCATCTTATAAATTGAATTATAAAGATACTTGAGGATAGCATATGGATACTTATCAAGTACAACAAGTTCACTAAACATGACCCATTGTGAGGGTTCCATTTGGCATTTGCTCAACTGTCTATAAAAATACTTTCACTTATTAGTAGTGTGAGTGATCAAGTCATCTTATATGTTGAGTCCCATACTTAGAGATTATCACAAACGAGTTCACAATAGATGGATGCTTACGATAGGGTGGTTTTGGATATGATATGAAATATACTAAGGGTTGATGCCAGTTGAAAAAGGATTCATCACCTCAAGTGATATAAAAAGACATATCTCATATGTACTTTACCGATGTTAACTCAAAGTCCTTGGCCAAGGCAATGCTGATTATAGAGTTAACACATAAGGGTTGCAAACTATTATGGAAAGAGTTAAGATTAGACACTGAATCATGCTCTTGCTATTTCTAGGATAAATGATAAAATGATTGAATTACACTGAGATATTGTACACTAAAAGGCTTGTCAAAACCAAATTGCCACTCCCTACATATTGGATAACGATGATGCATTGCTAGATGCCAATCTTATAACTATAAATATTCTTGATTAGGTAATTCATATTTATTACTAGTATAATAGAAACTCAATGGGTTACACACATAAGAGTGATCAGTATAAATTAAAATGAGACTAGGCTTATTTACCTAATAAAAGTAAAAGTTACTTAGGCCCAATTTGAATAGTTCATGTAGGCTAGGGACTAAAGTGCAAATTGACCAAAAGTTGGAAAGCACTTGCCTTAGGTATTTAAGCAATTTAACTCAATGGGCATTTTTTTGATTTGATCGAGCAATTGCGTGTAATTTTGAAAGATAAAAGAGCAATAGCAATTAAAATGAAAAAGTAGAGAAGCGAAATAAGATAACCAATATATCATAATATATTCTGGCTTTAAATATGTAGATCATTGTTTCAGAACATTACAACACATCTAATGTTGTTTTTCTGTTAAGCTTTAACTTAAAAAAATTGTCAAGTCTTGTTAAAAGCTATGCATGATACAAAAATATAATGTCAACATCCATAGTTTTAAAGCATCAATATAAAAAGCTTGAACGAAATTGTTTCGAACCCTTTTAAACGGTTAGATTCTCTAAATGTATGTTATTGATTTTGGACCAAATCCTTAGAACAATGACCATGAACAGGTTGAACAATTTGACCATTAATAGTGTCACAACTTTGCCTTGTTTGCTTGTAACCAACACAAAAAAGAGAAAATATGCTCGATGTTTTGACCTAATTATATTTAATCACCAAAGCCTATTCATAATACATTGACTTTTACAATCAAGATAAATAGGGACTTCATAAAATGTTAAATTATTCAACAACTATACAACTATTGGCCTAGCTCTTTTATGGGCAGCCTTATTTGAGCGACGCTAGCAACATAAGGTGCATCACACCTAAAGTGATCCCAAGCAAGTTTAGGCATTCCATGTACTTTGGCACCCAAGTTATACGTGCAAAACCATCTAAATATGTAAAACCAAAGCATGGGGAACTCAATGGCCTAGCAAAAAAAACAACAAAGCTGAATAATGCTGACATCACAAAATTAGATGACAATGTTAGCCTAATAGCCTATAAGGTTCATGATTGGGAAGCAATGAAGAAAAATAAGGCTTAAATAAAAATAGATAGAGCAACACTATCACCTTAAATCACATAATGAAATCCAAATTTTTGCCAAAAAAAATGCTAGGACTTCAGCAAAGAAAAATACCAAAAAATATGAGACAAACAAATTCCAGTAAAATGAAAAATACAAAACCTAATCTCCAATGAAACAAGAAACCTTTTTTCCTTTGTGCTAAAATAAGAGCAGGGAAATACAACCTGAAGTTGCACGCAAGCCTGCTTGCTCAAAAACATGTAAGTCAAGAGAACACCAAGACATCGTAAATGCATAAGAAATCCAAATATGTGCAAGTGAAAGAGTTGGCAGAGATAAAATAAAAAGTTAACTAAGGTGACACTCTAATCTAAAGCTAGCAAAGGGTAATTTTCAATAGACAAATATCATAAGTGAAAGCAGTTATGATTTAACTGCAATTTATACCATGTTTCCATAATCTAACTCAAATAAAATCACACCTCAAGACATTTTCTTTTGTTTCATCGTCAACAATATTTAAATGAACAACAAAGTTGATTTTGTAGTGAAAATTTGCATGAAAGGCATGTTCGAAATTAGAATTAACTTTGAAAGGAAGAAATAAGTTTTTAACTTTGCGGATTTTAACAATCATGCTAGCAAATGTTACAGTAAGATTGATTGCATGTTTAGTGACGTGGTTTTCATTAATAAGTGGAAGTAGCTCAATCCCCAATATGGCCCTCATAGTATTGCCACTGATTGAGAGATATTACATCCTGATTCAATAACAAAATTTGGATTAGAACATAATATATATAGACAAACACCACAAACAGAAACCAACCTACACACTAGCAATTTAAAAAGCCTCAAACATAGCAAAATTTAAAAGCTAATATATCATCCAAAATAAGAAAATAAAAGCTAAATTATACGTAATGCAATTAAATTTTTGATCTCAACAAAAAACTAATAAGATCAATAAAAAATATGTTAGCATAATAATAAAAAGAAAACGTTTATTGTGCTACGAAGGCCTAAAAAGCAAGAAAAAATTTAGCTTTGAAAAAAATGCAAAATCAAATATAAAAAAAAATTCGATTGTGAACTACCAAACAAATCAACCTATTAAAAGACCAAAACATGAAAGAACAACAACTAAACATCTGATTAAGAAACATAAATAACTAATGTTTTATTATATATTTTCCATGTCAATAAACTATTTTTGTGCAGCTTCTCTATATTTACCTTTTTCTTACTGGATGCACTACTATTAATAGATTAAGCGTTTCAAATATGATTTTTAGACATTTAATTTTTTTAAAGGGGATTGATGTATAGAGGAAGCCCTCCTATATGCATCTTTGCAAGTTATGTCTCCAGGTGACTTCTATGTATGTCTGATAGTTAGACAATTTAAAGAACAATATTAAAAACAATAAGAAACATTTCAAAAAAAAAAGAATCAGATAAGGCACAAAAAGGCAATTATTCTTAAAAAAAAAAAAGAATGATCCAACCTTGTAAACCAATTTGGCAAGATATTAAATTTGACCTCTAACATTCCTACACATACAATTTAGAACAATTAATGCAAAAACTCTTTATGAAGATTTAGAAGCATACTACTAAAAGAAACTCATACAAGTTACATGAACCTTGTATTGGTCGATTCATATCCTTTTTATAAGAGCAAGTAATTTATTGCTTTGCCTGCAAATAATCAAAGACAAAAAATGACCTTAAACTTAGTTATTGAAATGCCTTTAATAATACATGCAACAAAAAAGAGGACAAACATACAAACATCTAATACTTTAAAAATCAATATTCAAAACTGTTAGAAATAATTTCAAAAGCTAGATATGCGAAAAATCAAAATCAATTATCAATTTTCAAATCAATCTAAATAACATGCAAGGAACTCAAAAATAAAAATGGGTTTAACATTGATTTACAAAAACAAAATGCAGAAACCATTAATATATGAAAGAATAATTCCCAAAAATAAAGAAAACCTAAAATAAACTAATAAAAATGAATGCACCACTAAAATTAAACCCTAACTCTAAATCTATAGAATTGATTAGGAGAGATTCGTAATTTTTATATTGAAAATCTAAACTAAATTCCTAATAAGAAAGAATTAAGACATGTTTATTTTTAGAATAAATAGACAGCATAACCTACTTATATCTAGGCCCATCAAGCTTAATGATAGCCTGTACAAAACACTCACGCAGCTCAGAAGTCCATCTCATTTTTGGCTTGTTAACGGCTATTAGTCCAAATAGAGCATGACTTCGAAATTAGTTGCATTAAGCCTTGTGCTGTCGTTCTTAGTCCCTTATTTTTTGACCTAACCTTCTTTGTCCTCAATATCCCTAGAAAAACCTCAAACCCAACAAATCCAGGGAAAGAATGGAAGCCAAAATCCCATGTAAGCTTCACGAAAATTGCCCTAAATTAGAGAAATCTAAAGACCACCAGCCTTTTCTCTTTTTTCTTATTTTTTCTCTCTTTCTTTTTTTTCATCCTTTATTCTTTTTTGTCTTCATCTCTATTTCTTCCTGATATCACAAAGATATTATTTCTCTATATTCTTTCTTCTCCCAGTCCTTATCTCCCTATCCTCACTTTTTTTTCTCACTTCCTAGATCTTTCCAATTTTTTAAATCAATGCCCTACACAAGACCCAATCATCTGAAGCTTAGTAAAATATTTAAAATTAACCTTAAAACTTATTAAAGAAATTGCTTAGCTGGCACCAAATCCATAACTCTGATTTTTAAATTCAATCAGGGGATTAATTTAGGGGACAACTTTTATTGTAAGTTATAGATTTCTTTAAAAGATATTTAGTTTTTTATATTTTAATATATTATAATATAAATTTAATGATTTAATAAGAATAGATAAATATGTTAACATTAAAAATATATATTTTTAATATGCTAAAATTTATATAAATATGTAATATTTTGAATACGATTAGGATATAAAAAATAATATGAACATAATATGATGACATGTGACATAAAATTGAAAGGTATTTAGATCTTGTCAATTAAACTTGATAATTTGAAATATAATATAATTATAATATGACGCAATAGAAAATAACATAAGTATGATATGAACAGATATATGTGTCAAAATATATGTAAAATGAATTATTAATGTGTTAAAATTTTTTATTATCGTATTGAAAGTAACATTGAACATAATTTAATTAACATGAACATGATGTTTCATGGTAGGAGATATGAAATAGTGCTAAATAGACTCGACAGTTTTGAATACAAAATAATTATAGAGCACAAGCACAATATAAAAAAATTAAAACACGATGCAATAAAAAAAGAACATGATATGAATACATATATGTGTTAAGATATACACAAAATGAATCATTAATCTGTCAAAATTTATATAAATATATAATATTTTAAATTCAATGACACAAAAAAAAAAAAGAAGAAAAGGTTTACATTCCGGCAACTATGGAAACAATCCCCAAGGATTGCTTTACTCTACAGTTTTATAGAATTTAATAATATGAATTGATTTTAATTAAATATGACATATAAAATAAAAAGAACAAAAAATATTGAAAAAATATATTTATCATTCATAACATACGGTTTAACTAAATTTGACAATTGTTGTATTTTCTCTTTGATTTTAATCTTTTAATGAATTAAGGCTAACGAAAATAATGTTAATTTAATCAAATAATGAATAATCAGTAGATATATAATGGTGGCTATTTAAAATACAAAACTTACAACTCCTCTTCGCCTATTAAAATATAATTAACTCTAACAACTTAAAATTATTATATCTTACAAACAAAAGAGTCAACAAAGTTGTGCTTAACGCAAATTATTAAAACTAGGATATGCCCTTACTACTTTTTGAAAAATTAGATTAAAATTTTAGACATAATATTTATATTAATATATGTAATTAATTTAATTTTATGTCTTTTAGAGTTAAAATTAATAATTATGATAAATTATATAAAATATGAGATGAATTAAAACATAAAGTAAACACAATATTGAAATATAATTAAAATATGACACGACAAAAAAAACCTAAATACGACATTAATATATGAATGTATCAAAATCCAAAATAAAATGAATAGTTAATGTGTAAAAATTTTTGAATCGAAATTGAAGGAAATTGGATTAAAGTTTTAAACATGATTTTTGTATTAACGTATGGCATATTTGATGATACAGTTCCTAAGTTAATAGACTTAGAGTTAGAATTCAATATAAAAAATTATGTAAAATATAAGATTAATTGGAATACGACATGAACAATATGAGAAAAAAATATAATATAACACAAAAAATAACATAAACATGATGAAATATATGTCAAAATCTATGTAAAAAATTATTATCATGTTAAAAATTATATAAATTATAATACTTTGAATACAATAATAACTTTAAAAAAATAAACAGGACATCAATATACAAATTTTTTTTTCTTTTATTTTTTTTTCTTTCTTTTTTTAATCATTAACAAATAGACAATACCTTAAATAACCCATTAAACCCACAAAATACCAATGCTTTGTTTGTCCCAATAAAAGCACCTCAAAATTGAAATTGAGCAATGTCGTTACTTGAGGATTAAAGATATGAACAATATTTTGAATATAGCATTTTATTATTATCTTTTAATAACAAGATAGATACGCTTACACTATTAAAAAATTTCGAATAATTTATATTTTTAAAATAGCAAACACCCCGAGTATAGTTGTGAAGTACTTTTAGGTTTTGAACCTCATGAAAGAATACTCGAATCTCACCTTTCAAAATTGGTTTCTGATTCCTTTTAGTCCTTTTGTTAAATTTGTGGTTATGGTTCAGGATAATCGAATCTCACCTTCTTTTCTCCCTTTTTACATTTTGTTCATACACTAAAAAAATCCATAACTTTTACAATTTCAAGTAAAATAAAAAGAATTAAAAATTTTATTTTATTAATTATTTTAATTTTAGATTTAAATCATATTTTTAAAGAGATTAGTTTACACGTTAAGTTAATTTAGGATTATACAAATTCAGTCAAGAAGAAAAGTTTTTTCTTTTGGTTTTTTTTATAATATATTTAAAAAAGTTAGTTCTTATATTTAGTTAGGATTGATTTAGTATTCGTACTACATTCATTTAAAAAATAATTTTTTTATTTTTTTAAATGATGTATTTAAAGTAATTGATTTTTGTCTAATTCTAAACTATTATCATAAATTTAATTTTTCATAATTAATAGAGTATCATATGTTAATATTAATGTCATTACAATTTAAAACAAAATTTTAAATAATTAATTATAACTTAATAAAATTTAATTTTATAATTAATTAATTTAAAATTACTGAAATATTTTAAAAAGCTGGGTCAAATGCTAGTCCTTAATAATTTGATTTGAAAAATTAAAATTAAAATATTGAATTGCAATGAAAAATAAGTTTAAAAACATAATTAAAATTACTAAAGCTTTATTTGGATTTAACTAGACTTGTGATGAGACGGCATTTTGAGAGAGTAATTCTATTTGACTGCTTTTTGACCCATTTGGATGTCATCCGGTGTGGCACGATGAGTGTTTTCGTGGTGTCGTTGCTTGCATATTTCACTAATAATTTAAGCACAAGTGAGGTTAATATTGGAGGGCCTTTTATTTTTTAAACCTTTTATTTTTTAAATTAGAAAATAAATTTAATAAATTTTATTATAATATAATAAATATATTTTATTGTATATCATAATATAATAAATGTTTAAAATTCATTATAATGAAATTAGTACAAATTAATTAATAAGTAATAGTATGCACAACAAAATATAAATACGGAAAATTATTTGATATATGTTATACCATTTGGATGATCGACTATTTACTTCATCGTTCAAACAGTCACTTCAAGCAAAAAGGCTACCAAGACTGTCTCGGCACTTGCCAAAGCATGAGGGGACATCGGTGTGACCATCCGATAGTAGCATGACCTTACGGCTAACACTTGCTGAATAGTGGCCGACGGACAAACCTGACCACAAGACACCATAGCCTGACAGCTAGCTCGGCACTAGCTGTCTTCTTGTCGAATCATCTGACACCATGTCCCCTAACAATGCCTACAAAAGGGTAAGCAAACCCAAAGTTAAGATAGATCTTTCCAATTTTGGCCTTCTTTGCCATATTAGCATATAAAAATCCAGCAACTAACTTAACCATTAGAGAGTGCCCTGGAGCATCAACTCCGGCACCCCTCTGACCCTTTTCTATGCTGCAGGGCTATAACCAACCTCGTAGAAGAAAGGCATCAATAATTGGCATTGTCTGTGGGAACAGAACAAAAAACCATGGCCAACCAACATGTTGATGTTGTCCCACAAAACCTTTCACTGTCATCGGAAACAACAAACCAAACCGCAACTCAACCAACCCCTATAATCCCCAGTTCATCACACACCCAAATACCTATACCTTTACCTTTTTGGCTAACCCATTCACCGCTAGCTTATTATCAGAACCTGCTGCGACTAATTTCACCAGTAACCATCGTTGTTCCCCACTATAACCAATTAGCAAGCCTGACCAACACCACGACACCTGCCCATATAGCTATAAATGCACAACTTGTTAACTCCCAAACCAATCACCAAAACACACAACCTACCAACCGACCAATTCAACCTATTGAAAACCTTTCAAATCTAGAACCGCAAGATTAGCTCGCTATACCAGACCATATAGCTCACCCTATGGCAGAAGAAAGCTCCTATTCCACTCTAGCTTCGCGACGGACCCTACTTGGGACCTCTTGCCAAATTGGCGACCTTCACATACCACCCTAACCTTCAAACCTCACCCAGTAGGTCGCCACCCTTAAACAGGAAGTGAAAGACCTTAGAGAACCCTGGAAGGACACTTGGGAATGGCTCGTTGATGATAGGAATCCTCTGTCGCCCGTCATTCGCCAACTTACCATCTATTGGAAAGTTAAGCTTTCTCTCGGCACATATGATGGCAAGGTTGACCCAGCCGACCACTTGAATTATTTTCGTGCATTTCATAACCTGGGTGACATCCTGGATGCCATGTAGTGCCGCATCTTTCCAACAATGTTTCGAGGCCCAGCACGGACATGGTGGTATTCCTTGAACCCAAGGTCCATCACGAACTTTGATCAATTGGGAAAACGCTTCCTCGCCCATTTCAGTAGCTGCAGGACAGCCGCCAGATCCTTAGCCAACTTAATGGCAATTAAGCAAAATCCTGAAGAGACTTTGAGATTACTTAAATAGCTTTAATGTTGCCAATCTGAAGTATGAGACCTTAATGACAAGTGGCCCATCCAGGCCTTTATAGCGTGCGTTCGTCATTAATACTTGAAGTACGCCCTGACCAACCATAGCCCACCAGGTTATACTAGCTTTATGAGAAAGCACAAAAAAATGCTAAGGCTAAGGAAATCAAAATCGCAAACCAAAAAATAGAGAGTTAGGACAGAGAATCGAAGGGCGATCGTGCTTTGAAGTCTAACAGATGACTCAATAGTACGGGTCCTCGACATTTCAAAGATGCCCAAACAGGTCACCCACAAAACAACTCCCACAACAACAGAAAACGAGCGTGGACCTCACCTTACACCAAGTATCCTACAGCCCTCTTACCACCTTCAGATCTCAAATCCTCAACACCATCATGCGAGAAAGCTTAATTGAGCACCCTCTACCAATAAAAGAGGATTGTGGCGATCCCGAGAAACGTTCAACTTCCACAATGACATAGGGCACATGATGAAGGATTGCATTAGCCTAAAGAATACAATCGAATCACTAGTAAGAAAAGGCTTGATCAAGTAGTTCATTAAAAAAGAAATGAGCAGCAGAGATGAAACGCGTTCGCCCAATAGACATCACAAAGCTGAGCCTAATAAACGAACAATTATGGGAGTCATAAGCGTAATCATCAGCGCAGCAGAGGAATAGGCTACTAGCAGGACAAAATGTAAATCATACTTACATAGCGTTATGGCAATCGACGTGCTCCTAAGCGCCTCAAACAACCCAGCTGAGAAATTAACTTCAATAAGGTAGATTCTCACCTTCTATCTGACCACGGCAATGACCAATTGTCGTCTCTGCCACCATAGGCAATTATCAAATCAACAGGATCCCTCATTGATAATGGCAGCACAGTGGAAGTTCTGTAATGGGATGCCATCTAATAGATGGGATTCCATGACGGTGACCTAGCACCATCCTTTCTAATTTATGGGTTCACCAACTAGCCAATCTCAATTAAAAAGATGTTCACACTTTCTATTTCAATGGACGATGATGATCACACAATTACTACTATGGTAGACTTCTTTGTGGTTGATTAGCCTTCCACCTATAATGTAATCCTTGACAGACCACTCATGAAGAAAACTAAAATGGTCGCTGCTGTGTACTGCTTAACCATCAAATTCCCTACCTTTACAGGAATTGGCTACATGCGGTCCGATCAAAAGATTGCCTGGCAATGTTATCTCCTCTCAATCAGCTCGCTGCAAAGCAAGCTCCCACCAAAGAAGCCCTCTGACTAAATAAAGAACAAGTAGCGGTGAATGTTATCACGCTTACTCAACCACAGGCTATCACGCTTGACAGCCTCGATGCTTGAGATGGATTTAATGAATATAAACATCAGCCGACAAAGGAAAAAAAGAAGCTTACTCTCTATGATTCGGACACAGCGCTATCCATTAGCATTGGGTCTTTACTCAGTCCGCAAGATAAAAGTTTCTTAGCAAAATTCCTTTGCGAAAATGTAGATGTCTTTGCCTGGTCAGCAACTGATATACCAGGAATTGACACTGTTGTCATTATGCATTCACTTCATGTTGACCCTAAGGTCACACTAGTCAAGTAAAAAAAGCGTCGCTTCACCCTAGAAAGACTTGCCACCATCCATGAGGAAGTAGACAAGCTACTGGTCACCAATTACATTCACGAAGTCAAATACCCAAATTGGCCAGCAAACTTGGTGATGGTCAAAAAAGCGATAGGGAAATGGCATATGTGTGTGGATTTCACAGACCTCAATAAAACCTACCCAAAGGATAGTTTCCCACTTTCAGCCATCGACCGACTTGTCGATGCCTCCATCGGACATAAGCTGTTCAGCTTCATGGATGCCTTCTCTAGATACAACTAAGTGAAAATAGACTTGCAATACCAAGAAAAAACAACATTCATCACCAAAGATGGCACCTTCTGCTATCAGGTCATGCCCTTTGGCTTGAAAAATGCTAGAGCCGCATATCAGCGGTTGGTTAATTAGCTCTTCAAACACCATATAGGGCAGTCTATGGAAATCTACGTGGACGACATGCTGGTCAAGAGTTCTTCCCTCCAGCAACACATTACCGATCTCATCGTGACTTTTTAGATACTTCATAAGTATAAAATAAAACTTAACCCACTTGTAGCGTGTTTTGAGTTGTCACAAGAAATTCTTGGGGTTGATAATTTCCTCGCGAGGGATAGAAGCCAACTCGAAGAAAATAATAGTGATTCTTCAAATGAGTCCACCAAAATGCAACAAAGATATGCAGCACTTAATAGGTAAAGCAACCGCACTAAATCGTTTCATTTTTAAATCGGTTAACAAATGCTTGCCCTTTTTTTAAGCTACATAGGGGAGCAACTAGGTACAAATGGACGGAGAATGCCAACAGTCCTTTAATGCACTGAAGCAATATCTATGCTTGCCACCCCTACTCATTATCCCCAAAGAAGGTGAATAGTACTTGTATCTCGCAGCATCTGATGAGATCATTGCCACCACTTTGGTATGGGAAGAAATGAAGTAACGATTGCCAATTTATTATGTTAGCATGGTGCTTCGAGCGGAGGAACTTTGTTACACCATGATAGAAAAATTGGTTTTTGCCCTTATCATGGCTGCCAGGAAACTAAGATAATATTTTCAAGCACATCCAATCACCGTCCTAGCAGACCACCCTTTCAAAGATGTCCTCTTTAGAGTAGACTCAGTCAAAAGAATGATTCATTGGAGTGTCAAACTTAGCAAATTTGATCTGACCTTAGTGAATTTGACCTGACCTACAGCTTTAGAAAAGCAATTAAGGCACAGGCTCTAATAGACTTCATCGCTGAATGCTCCTCCAGATGTAAAAAGAGTCGCCATCAAACAACACATCAACCAGCAATGATCCTCAAAGCAAGGCTACAGAATCTCCCGCTGATAGCCAAGCTGATGTTTGGACCATATACGTGGATGGGTCACTCGGTAAAAAGAAAGGCGGTGCAAAAGTCCTATTACTTGAACTCCACGACCAAAAGTGGTAATACGATCTGTCTTTTCAGTTTGCAACATCAAACAACGTGGTCAAATACGAAGCACTAATCGCTGAAATGGTACTGGCTAAAGCTCTTAGTGCCAACCGCTTCATCACTCACACAGACTCTCAGCTGGTGGCCAACCAAGTTAATGAAGTATATGAAGTAAAAGATAAGCTACTTGCCAAATATCACGATGTGATCACAAGGCTATCCCAAAGCTTCGTTCATGTCACCATTGAATGGGTCCCCAAAGAAAAGAACTCTCAAGCTGACAGCTTGTCTAAAATAGTGAGCAGTATGGATCTCTCTATAAGGGGAAAAGTCCTACTCGAGTGTGTCTTAAGGCTCAGCTATGACAGCAGGAAATCAGCACTAATGTTGAGGATAATTGAATGACACTGCTTATCTCATTCCTTAAGGACAATAAAACCTTGATCGACCTTAACGATTAGAAAAGCAAGCAGCCAGATATACAATTATTGATAATATCTTATATAAAAAATCTTTTACCCTTCCTCAACTCAGATGCCTGACCCCTTCATAAGCCAACTACGTATTAAGAGAAATACATGAAAGCGTTTACGATAAACTTCTCAGAAGAAGAGCTTTGGCGCTTAAAGCGCTAAGGCAAGGATTTTTCTGGCCTACGATGCGAAAGGACGCAACAGAACTAGTCAAGAAATGTGACAAGTGCCAGCGGTTCACCCTAATCCCTTGTCAACCTCTAGAAGCGTTGAAACAAATCTTTAGCCCATGGCTATTCTGTGTATGAGGGATAGAAATTTTAGGCCCCTTCCTTTTGGCGACCGCTCAGCGTAAGTTTTGAACATTACATGCGATTATTTGACCAAATGTGTAGAAGCTGAAGCCGTTGCTACCATTACTACTTGAACCATGGAAAGTTTTATTTGGCGATACATTCTTTGTAGATTTGGGATACCCAACATGTTTATAGCTGACAATGGTAAATAGTTTTAAGCCACAAGTTACACGATTTTTGTACCAGGTTCCACATTAATCTAGTCCATACCTCCGTTACTCACCCCCAGTCATATGGCCAGGTAGAATCCATGAACAAGAATATCCTACAACCATTAAAGAAAAAAGTAGATGACGTGAAGGGCGCATGGGCTAAAGAAACACCCGGTATACTTTGGGCGATCCAAACAATAGAAACCCAAGCAACTATAACCACCTTTTTTAGCCTCGTTTACAGTACTGAAGTAGTTATTCTAGCCAAAAGAGAAGTCCAAAGCGTACACACTGCCAACCCTGATGAATAACTCAACTCAGAACATCTAAAGGCCAACTTTGACTTATTAGAGGAGGACAGAGAAGATGCTGCCATTTTAGAATCGTGATCCAGGCGCAACAAACCTCTAAATATTACATCATCATGTTCACAATAGATAGTTCCAAGTTGGCAACCTCATTCTCTGAAATTGTGAAATAAGTCCACCCACTGGCAAACAGAAAAAGCTATCTCCAAATTAGGAAAGACCCTATCAGATAGCCAAAGTTCTTGGATTTGTAGCATATATGTTAGTAGATATGAACAGTATAATCATCACTAATACATGGAATACCATCCATTTAAAGAAATACTACTTGTAAGTATCTTCTTTCCAAGAACTTATCACTTTTTGATTACAAAACCTCAGTCCTTATCTTTCAAAAACTTATCAAACATCTTAAAGTCACCTTCTAACATACGACACCCAATCACCCTATTGACTTTTGAGGCCCAATAATATGACTCTAAGTCATATGGTTCACCACAAAGGCCTCAAAATATGACACCATGTCACTCAGGCACTTTCCCAACAAAATGGACATTTCGACATGTGACACTTAGTCACCCAACTGGCCTCCATGATCGAATAATATGACACCAGGTCACATTAATCCCTAATACATAGGATGTTGTCCATTATCCTCTTCTAAGAACTTTATCACTTTTGGCCACCTTCTCCCCCCTAAGATATCTTCAACATCTCTAGAGTTACCTCTTTATTCACGACACCTAGTCGCCCTGATGGCCACCAAGGCCCACACAGTGACACCAAGTCATAAAGATAGCCACAAAGGCCCTCAAAAGAAAGATCATGTTTCTCATAAGTCATCTCAGCTGCCACACTAAATTCAGCAAACGACACCTAATCGCTTGATCCAACTCCTAAGGCCTAACACCCAGTTGCCTGATTCGGCTACCAAGGCCCATAAAGTGACACCAAGTCACTTCCATCACCACCAAGGTGCCTTAAACATCATTTCTTCGCTACTAGGGCATGACTAAGTATTTCATACTACCAACAAACAATCATTTAACAAACTAACTAAAATTTTATTCATCGATGATACTTAGTAAAAAAATCAATTCATCTCTCTAGCAGACGACACAGCCTACTAGCTTGCTTCAGCACCAGACTTACCCATCTTAGTCTCTTTTGTAGTAAGGGTAATAAACGCTGTGTCCTTCGAGCGCCCTTCCTCTACCTTTTACTGACTAGGCATCAGCACATTAAAACCCTCAGGTGGAACGCACAATTTGCCTAAGTCGATGGCTTTCAAGTCACGAAGACCTAGCAGTAATTGTACCCTAAAAAGTGCGTTGGGCCTATACGAGTTTACAGTAACAAATAATTTATCAAAGATCTCTTCTTTTTGCCTTTTCAGCTCACCTGGTGATGAGCTCCCAACTCGCCAAGCTGTGCCTCTAATTCGATGACCCTTAACTTGGTTAACTACAGCTCTACATCACGCTCCTCAAGCTTTCTCACGAATTTTGCAACTATCGCCTCCACTTTTTCTCCTTTAAGAAGCAGTTTCTAAATCTCGGATAACCTTTTTTCTTTAATCTCTTTCAACGAGGCCTTCAGCTTGGCATTCACCACCTTGGATTTTATCACCTTGGCGTCTAGCTCCATTATTTTTTATGCCTACTGTTTGAATTTCTATTGCTACCTCTTTATTTGGCACATATATAATGTCTGGCAATGAAGTGCCTGCATCAAAACACACCAAACACTCAACATTACATTTATCTTTTTACACTACTTAGCATATTTCTCAGACAATCCTCACCTCTAACAGACTGACTAGTGCAGCATTCAAGTTTTATGCAGATTTTTTCTGTTCAAGAATTCTTTATCACTGGGAGCCATCCCTTTCACTGCCCACCTAAAGGCAGTTTCAGCATCCAACATTCTCCCGTCCCTGAGAATCCCAAGCACAGCTTAGGTTCTAACACTCGAACCGCCATGAACCAAGCGCCGCTTAGTAGATGCGCTTCTTTACTACGATGATCCCCCACTCGTCGACACAAGGCCCTCACTCAACCCTACCCATTCTACCTCCAAAGGTGCCATAGGTACAATAGTAGTCGCTGTAATAGATAAAGCCACTTGACTGTCCTCCTGCAACATTATCGTCGGCTTAGGCATGACTTCTTTTTGCTGCTTTACTCTTACTTTTCTTTTTCCCTTATGTTGACTCTCAGTCACTTTTTCTACAGCTGCCTGCCTGGTCGCCCATTCTACTAAAGCAGCTTGTATTGCATCCATCCCTGCCCAACCACAACATAAAACCTCTATAAATTACCAATTTTTTGATTTAGAAGCAAAAACCTAAGGAAATAGCTTTTTTAACCCTGTGAGTAGATGGATGTTCCCCCTATTCTTTTACTTGAATGACTGACAAATGACTCTTCCACATCCTCCTCGATAATGTGGTCCCCTAACATTCCAACCCTTTTTCTTTCTATCATATCCTCTATTCTCTTCTCTACCACAACTTCATCTACATATATAAACAAGTTGATATTAAACCCTGCATGCCAAAACCACACCCAAAATAGAAGTACTCTTAAACATGCTTACCAGGCATACTATTCTGCTCTCTTAACAATCACCGTCTGTTTTACTGGCTTGGAGTTTGCACTAGTCTTTTTGGCATGTCAGGTAGATCCCGCCCTAAGCAGCCCCTTGGTACATTTCGCAAGGTTAGGTATTGTCTGTAGCTTACTTGTTTGCCCCTAAAAAATTCTACATGCTTTTGCTCTTGGTCATTTAAGCTCGGTTGCTCATTACTAGGCCATGACCTACGACCCCATCTAACCAAAAAACCCCACGATGTACCTACTCTCTTCCTCACCATAAAAAATTACTCTCTCTTCATATGGGTATTTGACGGTAGGTCTACCATTAATTTTCCTTCTTCCCTCGCTTGAAGAAAATATAGGCATGGCTCGCATTAGTTCACAAACTATAACTCCCTCACCACCCTTATCGAAGGCAACCATCCCTTCTCTTTGCAAACTAGAAAGTATGTCACTAAGATCACCCAACTATTCAGCTTCAGCTGGTTGGGCGATAAGTTGTACCTTTTTAAAAGCACACAAAAGAAAGGTTCCAAGGGAAGATGAAAGCCATCTTTAAAAATATGGAGATAGAATGCCGCACTATCCCCTTCAGCATATGTGGCCCTTTGATCTATGTCGACTCGTGCCCGGCCTTTAAAACCTCAAACGATTTGAAGGGTATAGCACGCTCGACTTAAAAATAAATGATGGTTGATTGTGGTCGAGCCTTTGAGCTATCCCTTGATTGGAATTTGGATTATGCATGATAATATGAAAGTGTAGGACCATCGGACGAATTGCTCATCCAACTGGACACGGATGGCCACCACAAGTGGCCATGAACTTAAAGTCGCCATCAATCATTTTAGACTAGGCAAGATCATATGCCTATTGAAAATAATATCACGAGTTATGAAACCCGATGATTTCAAGGTCTACAAAGTCCAGAGATTCGTTAGTTGGGCTCGAGAGTTGGTTACGTGCAGGGAAAGAGTAGCATCCCCATGACACTTGAAATCGATACCTACTAACTATATCGCACTTTGGTTTCAGTAAATCGATTCCATATGGTCTTTATTTAGATATAATCCTCTTTAATATATAAAGTTTTGGAAAATGTAAATCTGGGGTTTTTTTATTAAGGAAAATTAGATCACTTATGTGCCTCAGAGATGTGAGGAACATAGGGATTTTTTTATGAAAACAATGTCCGGATTAGATTTTAAAAAAATTGGATGTTTCGTATTAGACACTGGAGAAATACCAACATAAAATATCGCCTTGTAAATTTCATTAGAAAACGAATTTTAAATATGGATGCATGATAAAACAATAAAAGGAAAAAAGTTAGTGAGGCATAAAAATAAGAAATATAATAATATCACAAACAAGCAATCACAGACAAAAGAACATAAAAAAAGGTGATCGAAATGTATCTCATAATTGCCTTTGACTATTGAAGAATAACCCGGAAGACAACTTTAGAGACCGATCTGGATTTGACGAAAATTTGAAGAACAAAGATAATTTTTATCAAAATAGTTTGAGGCATCCGAAAGAGAGAAAATTTTAAGTTTTTGAGGTAAAAGGACGTTGGAGTATCCCCTTGGGAAAGTAGATTAGAGTGTCCCCTAAAATAGAGTTATGAAAATAGTTAAGATTAAAGTGAAAATTTGAATTTTCAATGAAAAAATAGGGTTGGAGTATCCCTTTTGGAGTAATAGAGTTAGAGTATCCCCGATGTTAAGAAAACATTTAGGAACAAAGAGAAAATTTGAATTTTTTAATTAAAAATAGGGTTGGAGTATCCTCTTTGAAGTAATGGAGTTGAAGTATCTTCACTAACAAAAATTTTAATGTGAAATCCTATTTTTTTTGTATTTTAATCTTGATCAAGTTAAAGGGGGTTGATGTTGCGGGGGAATCAATCGGGCACATTTTTGAAACATCCAAACTCTCGATAAAAGGGGATTCGAAAATTAAGTTGAAAACAGGGGACAGCATAATGTTGTCTTTGTTTTGGATTTTGTTCGGGTGCATCCGAAGATTTTAAAGGGTAAATGAGGTACCTTTGGAAAGGTAACTTGACAAGGTTTAATATAAAAATATTCCAAAAATTCTAGAAAATCACTTTTTAGGCGAAATTAATTTTTGAAATTAGGTTCATCTCAACACTAGCAACATGTACAATTAAAAAGGCATGATGGATTTCGAAAAATCATTCTAAGCTCATCCGGGATCATTAGATCATAGATAACACCTTTCTGAAAGGAAATTTTGTTAACTTTTTGGTAAAAATATTCAAAAATTTTGTAATAGTCAATGGTGGGCTGTACTGGCCCCAAATAAAATATTACATGTGGGTTCTAGGGGTTTCAGACAGCAAAAGTTTGAAAAATCATAACTCCCTCGTCTGTGCTGATCCGAGGGCAAACAAGGCATTGTTAGAAAGTTAATTTGATGCCCTTTAAAGGAAAAATATTAGAAACATCAAAAGAAATTTTTGTGGTTTGAAAATGATTTTTCAAGTTTGAACTACAGTGTTGCTAGAGGAAAAATAGGGGGATTATTCGATATTCTAAATTTTTTGGAGATAAGTTCGGGTCTAGGACGTTCGAACGTCCATGAAAAAAAGTAACACGGGCTTCACAAGTTTATTCCATAATCCTGGAGTAGTTTGGGATGATCGAACAACCTGTTGACCATGTCACAAAAAGGAACACAAGACTCAATATCAAGGATTAATACTAGGAAGAATTTCTTTTTCTTTCTTTTTTTGAAAAATGAACTTATTTCACCATGAATCTAGATCTGAAATGTTGATTTGCCCTCAAGATTGGGAGACCAATTTGATGAAAACATTAAGCCCATGCTACTCTTCATCTATTGAAGGTAACATGAACTTACTTGGGGATTTTTTTTTAAATCGATTTGTAAGAAATAAGCAAGAATATTAATGGAGATATCATCAACAAAATACATCACATATAAAGATAAACATGGATTAAACATACAAACAAGCAAAGATGGGATTTTAACATGGAAATAGACAACATAGATGCAAGAAGATGACAAATAGGGTGCATAGAGATGATATAAACATGTTTGTACAAAGGAGTGGATGTTGAAGCTGTCAAGATAGCATTTTTATCTCATAAGCCTCCTTAAAACATAAGAAAAATATTTGAACATACCAAAGACACATTAAGGTGACCATTTAAATATGAAATGGATCTGTGAATATGGAAAGGACATGGCAAAAGATGCATGAAAAGAGGCTATATGATGATGAACAATGAAGCATGGTGAGTCTATATATCTAATAACATCAAGATGTTAAGAGGGTCATCAAGATCCTAGGACTACCACAACCAAGGCAACAAAAATACATGGGAGTATTAAGAGGGTCATGGCAACACGAAGGGTTCAGTAAAATTAAATGGATGATCAAAACAGAAAATATATGGAATGAGGTAAAAAAATACCAGCAAAGGCTTAAAGTTTCCTTCTTTTTTAAGGCAGTGACTTTAAGTTCAGTTCCTTCCCTCTTTTTACTATTGTTTAGCAAGAAAAGGGTGAAAGGAAAAAGCTTTCTGGTAATATGGTTACTAATGGGGTGTTTTAAGGATGAAAGTGTGTGAAAGGTTGAGTTTTAAAGGTGTTCTGATAGTGGTTTTACAAAGCTACGGGAATAGAGGTTGGTTGAGGGTGAAAGGCAATGAAACAGTGTTTCAGTGAGTTTTTTAAGCTAAAGTGGTTGAAGGATTTATAGGGATGGATGAGGAGTTTTTCTGGGATTTCTGGAGAGCTTCTTTGATAGCTAAGAGAGTTTTTTTTTTCTGAGATAGCTGGTTCTTTTCCTTTTTTTTTTTGTTCAGCCTTTCCTTTTAGAAGACAATGCAAAGGGCATTTTTTATTTCTTTCTTCTAAACCAGGGGACACCTCCAGTTGCCATGCTCAGTTGACTTTCTTCTTATTTGTTCTGCCATGCTAAGCATGGTGGCAGAAAGGCTGTGAAAGCCTACAGCTGGATATATGCCTGCCATACCCTTTTACACCCATATATCTTGTTAAAGTGACCTTTGTCATCAACTGTTTGGACTCCAAAAATTTGTTAAAATCCATTAATGAACCCATAATTAAGGTTTACAATGTTTTAAGATAGTTCCTTAGTGTAAAAACATGTTTAAATCGAGTTTTCAAAGGTTGAAAAATAGCTCAAACTAGGCAAAAAAGCCTTGGTGTATCAGATACAAAAATGTTGTATCGATACACATGGTACTTTCTACTCTTGAGTATAGATAAAATGAGTTGTATATCGATACTAAGAGCAAAAAATGTTTCCAGCCTGGAGACTTAGAGGCCAGTATCGATACTCATACTTGTGTATCGATACGTTTTGCCATAAATCACAATTTTAGCGATTGCCAAGGTCTGTATCGATATAAATTTGCCAAGCATCGATACCATCCCTTGGGTATCGATACCATACCTTGGGTATCGATACCAAATCCTCTTGTATTGATATTACACGTAAAAATTCAAGTTTTCTATACCGTAAAGGCCTCTTATCAATGCTTGCACCCCAATATAACTTGTACTTGGTCATAAACAATAGGGAATTGATTTGTGTATTCATTTGAATAACCTTGGTGACACCATGAAAAGTGGCCTTTGATGCCTCATTTTTATATTTTCTTTAATACGACCCATATGCATTTTAGACCTTCTCAAAAAAATTTTTCTGCTGGCGATGTGTCATCTAATAATGCTTGGCGACACGACGCCCGATAGTCATCCCCTAGCTTTTATTTCTACTTTTGATTTTATCATATTTTAGCTAACTCCTAGGATGCCAAAAACTAGTCTAGACAAAATGAGGTGTCTATAATCTAACGTTGCCTCTACTATTTCATATCGTTCCAGATCCACGCCCCTGTCATGCATCCACCGATGAATCATCTGCATGTTCACGGAGCCCACATATCTCTCCACAGGCTCTATGTCCAAATCTATGACCACCTCTTTTGTGCTGCTAATAGCCTCTTCAGACTCCTGATTGTCTAACCCATCATCACTCTGCTCACCCGTCTGTTCGACGCTTATGGTTTCTTGTAAATCTCTCTCCTCCTCCGTCAGTCGACTAGTCACCCCTCCCTGACTTAACCTCTTAATTGCTTTCCTCACTTCCTCTCTAGCCTCCTCCAACCTATCCTTCCTTGCAACTGATTTGACGAACAACCTTTGCTCCTCTCTTACCATCCACCCCTCTAACCTTTTTAACCCTTTCTGTGCTACAGGGTCGCAACCGATCTCTCGGAAGAAAGGCATCAATAATATATTCTTATTATTTTTTAGTTATTTATTAATAAAATCATTATTTAACATAAATATCATTTTAATAAAATTTTATTACTTATAAATTTCATAAATACATATAAATTAAAATTTTCATTATACATACAAATTTAATCTTATATCTTTAATGTTCAATTTTTATTTTTTACTTTATTATTATCATTGTATTTAAATCTAAATATATATTTTATTAACTTTAATCTTATTATTATAATATTTAATTCTATAAATAATAATTAATTTGACTGTTATTATTATTTTTAATTTTATTAAAATTAATTTTATCGCTCGTGGAAATAAAATATAAAGCATCAAGATTTTGGGACGAGAAAAGTATAAATTAACTTTTTTGTTCGATCACAAATTTTGCTGGAGGACAAGGGAAAGAGAGAATGATGTGATTGATGTCTGATGACTACTTGCCGTTGAAACAACTTGTAACGTAAGGAGTTGCGTTTGTGGACGACTTTTTATTTTTTTTCCCTTAAATTATTAATTTATCTTTAACTCATAATTTTTATTTAATTAATTTATTTAAGAATATATTATATACTTAAATTCTTTTAAATAAAAATAAAAAATTAGATCAAAATTAATTAAATTGATTAATTTAATCATAAATTAAAAATTTATTCAGTTCGATTTTATATAAAAATTAAAAATAATTTAAAATGATTTAAAATTGATTTAACAAGTAAAAATTTAAAAAATAAAAAAATTATTTTTATTTTTTAAAAATAAAATTTGAACTAATAACTTTTAAAATTATGTAATTATGCTAAAAAATAATAACATCAAAAAAATATATTTTTATTTAATTATTTATTATATTTAATATTTATTTAATTTTAAAATTAATTTAAAAATATTAAAATTTTATTTAATAAATCAATCAAATCAATTAATTAAATCCACTTGAACAAGAGATCATTCCAATTTAACTTTCTTTCTTATTTTCATAAGCCAACGAGCCTTTGTTTCGGTTCTAAAAACACCTTTTTACCCTAAATACGGCGATAGCTCTGCTATACCTAGCTTTAGGTTTGATAATCCTTTCCGGGGATTTCGAAAATGTCTCTGCAATTTATTTATTTATATTAAAAATGTTAAATAACTTTTAATTTAATACAATAAAAATTTATATAGTTCAATAATAAATATATTAAATTTATTTTTAAATAATTACTGTGAATTAATAAAATATAAGTAATTATATAAATAATAAAAACATTATTTGATATTTATTATCATTTTTATTTTTAATTATCTATTATTAAATTATTATTTGATATAAATATAATTTTAATAATTATTAGCATTTGTTATCACATATGTTCCCATGTGAATACTCCTTGATTTATCTATTTTTTATATATAATTATAAATTTTAAAAGTAAATAAAAATAATAAATTTACATTAACTAAGATTTATATTAAAAAAGTTGGTTTCATGTACAAATTATGTAAAATTAGTGTAAAATTATTTATTTTGTATAATTCAAAGATAAAAAATCAATATAAAATTTAATTCTTTTTAAGTGAAAAATTAAACTTTTAAGATAGAGTAATTTTATCTAAACTTTCAATTTTTTTTATTTATAATCAAATTAATTCTTTTGATAAAAGTGTTTTAATGGAATTAAAACTTTTTAATTGTAAATTAGATAAATCTTATAATAGTAAAAAAACATATTTATAATGGCAATTATTTTTACATTTGTGCTTATATATATTATCATTATTATTATAAATTAATTATTTATTAATTGCATAAATATAAATAATTTTGAAATTTTATTATGTTTATAAATTTTAATATAATGTTTAGAATGGGTATTATATATTTTTACAATAATTCACCTTACCCCTTTTTTTATATAAATACCTATTTTATTATTTATTATAATTTTATTATTATAATAATTAATATTTTTTTATTATTATTTTTAATCTCACATAAATCAAACATCACAAATCCCGAAGTCTTAACCTTACTCTCAAATCCACAACTTTTTATAATTTATTAAAAATATTAAAAAGTTTAAAATTAGATGATTACAATTTAAATTTTAAATTAATTAGATGATTATGATCTTTAATTTTAGTTTAAAAATCATTAAACTATTATAATTTAAATTAAAATTTTAAATTAAATAAATTAAATATTTTAAAATAATTATACGATTACAATATAAATAAATAAATTTACCATAATTAATTATAAATTAAATAATTTTTTAATAATAACAACTACTATTATATTTAAAATAATATTATCTTTTATTAATTTTAAAAAATACTAACATAATAATATAATTAAAAAAATTGATATAATAAAAATCTTAATAATATTATTAAAAAATAATAATATTATATTTTAATGATAAGACGCTCAGAAAATCTACATAAAAATCATTAAAATATTTAACAATTGCATATAGAATTCGCTAACTGTTTTAATAATTTTTATGTAAATGCATTAATCAATTTAACAATTTCTTATACATCAAAACTATAATATTTTAATAATTTATTTTGAATTAATAATATTTTAATAATTTATTTAAAAATGAAGATCACTTTCCCAATGCTCAACGACTACTGTTGGAAAAGGCCAGTTGAGAACAATCACTGTAGGGGCATTCCGGTAATTAACTCAACCATTTATTACAAATTTACAGCACAGTAAATGGAGCGGCGGAAGTTACCAAATTTGGGTGCGTTTTCAAGACCGCTCAGATCCTTTTAGTCGCAAAATTTGTACGGACATCTCTAATTTATTTAAAAAAAATTTAAATTACGAAAATTTATTTCATAGTTAAAATAAAATCTAATTAAAAGAAAAAAAAAGGCTGAGAGAAAAATAGAAAATTCGTCGAAGGCAGAAACAAAGTAAGTGGAAACTTTTTTGATAAGTAAACGAAAAAAATATAGCATAAATATCCAGAGATTAAGAGATAAGAGATAGAAGCAATTTTTTTTTTTAACATCTTTTATTTTGTCTGCGTAATATTAGGGTTTCGTTTCTTTATTTTTCACTTTGGATCTTCATTTCTTTCAACAATAGATTTTAGGCTTTTCTCATTCTCAGGTTTCCATCTCTCTCTCTCTCTCTCTCTCTCTTTCTTTGTGGATATGTAATAATTAGTTATATTTATCTATGCATTTGAATCTTTTGTGAGTTGTTTGCAATTATTTTGTTTGTTCTTAGTCGTAGCAGATCAATATATGTTTCTCTTTTCTTTTCTTTTTTGTTTTTTTTTTAAAAAATTCATGATAATTTTGCATTTGGGGTTTTTGTTGAATATGTGACAGGGAGGCAGCCTTTTCTTTTTTATTTGTTTTTTGGCAATCAATTTGGAATAACTCGTTGTTTGATTCTTATATTAATTTTTGGGTTTTATTTTCTATGTCTTCGAGCTATCAAATGGGGCCAGCTGATTGTTTACATTGGCATGTTGCATTTGGGTGACTAATGATGTAAGATTCGATTGCATCATTTATTTTGATGGATTTTTATTATTCCTTTTTATGATTTGTTCAGGTCTGACAAGTTTCATATTGCAAAGTTATTGTGGTGGATTTTGACTAAGAGGGTTTTTGTTAAAAAATTTGGAATCTTGGTGCTTGTGAATTGTGATGACTACACGACCATCATGGGCAGATTTGGCTGCGAATTCTGCAGCCGAGAGTATAGTTGGTTCATCTGCTGCTAGCAACGGAGCTGTTGGTTCCACTTCAGGTGCTGCCCGACCTGTTTATGTTCCTCCACATCTCCGTAATCGCCCGCCTTCTGCAGACTCACCTGTTCCTACTTCCACTGGCTCTGCTTCAAGTAACGACCGACCTGGACATGGTGGATCTCGTTGGGCTGCTCCTAGGAATGATTATAACAACAGATCAGGGTATGGTGGCAGTGGTGGTCGACTTGGTGGATGGGGTGGCAGAAGTGGTGGCTGGGATCGTGGGAGAGACAGGGAAGTTAATCCATTTGGAAATGATGATGATACAGAGCAGTTGATTAGTGAGCCAGAGAATACTGGGATTAACTTTGATGCCTATGAAGACATTCCCGTGGAGACAAGTGGTGACAATGTGCCACCACCTGTTAATACTTTTGCTGAGATTGATTTGGGTGAAGCTCTGAATCTAAACATCCGAAGGTGCAAGTATGTGAAGCCGACACCCGTTCAGCGGCATGCCATCCCCATTGCACTTGGAAGAAGGGATTTGATGGCATGCGCACAGACTGGTTCTGGAAAGACAGCTGCGTTTTGTTTTCCAATTATCAGTGGAATAATGAGGGGCCAGGTTCCACAAAAACCATTACGTAGACGTACAGTATACCCATTAGCTCTTATTCTCTCTCCAACCAGGGAGCTCTCAATGCAAGTGGGTGTCATTATTTTGACAATTTAGATTATGTGCTTCTACCAATACCATGGAATTTATATTCGGTGACTATTATTGCAGATACATGAGGAAGCCAGAAAGTTCTCTTTTCAAACAGGTGTTAAGGTGGTTGTTGCTTATGGAGGTGCTCCTATTAACCAACAGGTTCTTTTTCTCCCCGTTCGTCTTTCCTTTAATTTTACTGTTTATTATTATGTTAAGTTTAATTAGCATCACCTAATATAATAGTGCTATAATTTTGATGGATCAACTCCCATATATAAATAAAAAAAAAATTACACTCTAGTATTGCAGGTCAATGTGAAACTATCAGCCCTTGGGACTAGTAATAAATTTCTTTGGCATATTTTTGAGTTTAGTCCTTTGTTTTTCAATTGTTTATATCTTCACCCTTAATTATTTAGGATCTAGACACTTCTCTTCACGCTTCATGAGTCTTTTGATTTTCTCTGCTCCCTTAGGGAGGGGGTGGGGGAGGGGGTGAGGTGTGTTGTGCATGATTGAGGGAATTGTCTATTCTGCACTTTTCTTGAAAATATTTCTTACGAGTTTTGTAAATTTTTCTCTGATATTTCTTTCTGAAAGGTTTGAAATTCTGGTATCATTTTGAGCTCTACTGATTCTGAGTCTTCATTTTGTCTTAAATTGTATGCTAGAAGTGTAGTTGTGTTAGCATAAGTTGATGGTATTCTATTTGAACAGCTGAGGGAGCTGGATAGAGGTGTTGATATACTTGTAGCAACGCCTGGAAGATTGGTAGATTTGCTAGAGAGGGCTAGAGTTTCTCTACAGATGATCAGGTACTTAGCCCTTGATGAGGCAGACAGAATGCTGGACATGGGTTTTGAGCCTCAAATAAGAAAAATTGTGGAACAGATGGACATGCCTCCGCCCGGTGTTAGACAAACAATGCTATTCAGTGCCACCTTTCCAAAAGAGATACAGGTCGCTGCTGTCTTTGTAATGAATCCTGCTATTTTTGTTTAAATTCTTATCAGTTTGCATTGCCTTACTCATGATTTATCTCTCTACATTTTGTGGTTCTTTATTAGATTCTTACATGGCAGCATATGTACTGTGCTACTGATTGTTGAGGATTATACTTTGTTATTTTTGCTTTTTTTTGGGTTGGAATTTTAGTTTCTTTATTGTGTATGAAAGCACTACAGCTAAAACCTAAGTTCTCTAGCCAAACCCTAGTCCATTCTTGCCACATGAACTACAACCAACTTGGTACTACCTTGGAATATTTGTGGAGTGTGTGTATCAAGCATTTTGGTAATTATGTAACATTTCATTATTGTTGCATGCAGAGACTGGCCTCTGATTTTCTTGCAAATTATGTTTTCTTGGCTGTGGGGCGAGTTGGATCAAGTACTGATTTGATTGTCCAGAGAGTAGAATTTGTTCATGAGTCAGACAAAAGAAGTCACCTTATGGACCTTCTTCATGCTCAGAGAGCAAATGGTGTCCAGGGCAAGGTACTAATGTTTTGGGCTTGTGGTATTTTATCCTAATGATGTTAATGGAAATTCCTGTACAACTCAGATTAGCTTTATTTGTAAATCATGTCTACCTTTTGTTATGTGAATTTGACTGTAGCTTCCTTTTTAGATAACCTTTTATTTTAATCTTGCAGCAAGCTCTTACATTAGTTTTTGTTGAGACAAAAAAGGGAGCTGATTCGCTGGAATATTGGCTGTGCACGAATGGTTTTCCTGCAACTTCCATTCATGGTGATAGAAGCCAGCAGGTAAATATGCATGTTTTCATTTGCCTTCTGTATTTTTTATGCATGGTACTTATTTTAAATGGAATTGTAAGTCCCGTGAATAGAAGTGTATTTAAACCCTAAAATATTTGATTGTGGCTTCTTTGTTTGCCAGTAGAGCTTTATATTTGTGGTAAGGGGGAGTTGCTCTAGACATGGTCATTGACGGGTATTTAATGGTTTAGGGTTGGATGGTTTTAACGATAAATAAGTGGCTGAACTTACATAAAACTGGTAGCCCAGGAAATAAATGTTTTGTCGAGATCCATGAGTTGGAATTTTGCATAATCTAGACTTGAAGGATAAAAAAGGGCTTTTCTAGAAAAAACTGGATAACTGTGCAAATTTCTTGGCTTTCATATTGTTGCAGACTATTTTTTGTGTTAATATAATTATTTAAAAGCTTAAGCTTGCTTATTTTTATCTTGACTTGTGGGTTTATGTTTTTTGAGATATAGAATTCTTGTATTTATCAATTAATTGGGGGCAGTGAGTTTTTGCGCTGGGCCTCTCTTTGAATCTCTCAAATGCCTTTCATAGGAGAAATGATTTATATTTTGTTGCAAATATGTCTTCTCAAATATTATCCACATTGAACCCCTTTGTATTTATACCTAAGAAGTCTTCGGGTTTGTCATGCCTATGTGGATAACTGAGGCGTGGTGGTTTTGTCAATGGATTTTCCTTATTATCCAGTTAGTGTGGACCATTTAGAATGGAGAACTCCTTAAGGTTTTTTTTTCCCCCCTTTAATATTCAAGGATTCTCTTAGAACAAATTTTTTATGTCTTTTGTACCATCTGAAATATATTAGCAGCATGTTGATTCATGGAATCGAATAGAGGGGAAATGAAATAGTTATTCCTAAAATGGAGAAGGAATGAAATAAATATAAAGTTTGGCAAAATGTTAGGAATAATAGTAATACGTCTGGTTATTTCAAAGAATTGGGCTGAATAAATGTAAAAGACTAATTTATACTTTTATAAAAATTATTCAAAATTTATGAAATAATACTAATAATCAATAAATTAATATTTTCACAAAAAATTGAATATTTTTTACCTATAAGTTTTTTTATTTTCCTCTCCATTTTCAATTTTTTTATCTTAATTTTTTTCTTCTTTTCTTTTCCATCTCACTAGCTGGTTGGATCGTGTCGCCGATCACCAAAATCACTTTTAGGGCACTGTTCTAGCCCTCCCAAGCAGTCAGATTCAGCCACAAGGGCATTGTTAAGGCGCTCCCTGCGACCAGCTTGTGCCACGAGGGCATCAAGTTTTGGCACTCCCTATGCGTCGCAGGGGCAATGCTCTAGCACTTATTCTGGTCCTCCAAATGGCCAGATTAGGTTGCAGGGGCCCTGTTCCTGGGCTTCAAATAGCCAGATCAGGTTGTGGGGGGCACCATCTTGGTGCATTTGGCCACCTTTTTGTCACTTCAACGTGGAGATGTCATCCTCTGGTTGAGGTGGTGGTGCCAATGAAACTTTTCGGCTAAAATTCTCTCTATGTATAACTTTCTCTAAGGGTAAAATCAACGTGGAGATGTCATCCTATGGTTGAGGTGGTGTTGCCAATGAAACTTTTCGGCTAAAATTCCCTCTTATGTATAACTTCCTTTTAATGGTAAAATAAAGATTTTATTAAATCCTTAAGGGCAAAATTATCCCCAAACAATGGCTAACTAGGAATAACTCCTTTGACTGGATTGACTATTCTTCCCCAAATTTTTGAACCAAACTTTGGAATAAAGGCCTATCTGGAATTAGGCTGGAATAAGACCAGAATCGAGTAGCTATTCTGGCCAACCAAACATGCTGTAGGAGTTTGAGTTTTCAGTTATTATGAAGCCAATTTTGTGATTGTTGTACAGTGTTTCAGTTTATTGTTATTTAATGAAATGAGTGCATAAGTGCTATGTTCATAACATCATTGCCGTTATTATCATCTTCTCCTTATTCCTGTTTATCATTCCTTTTTTTTATCCTCCCTCTGTCTGTCCTAGTTCTAGAGTTGGAGCTATAGGCCGTTTTATTTATTTATTTATTTATTTTTTGAGCATCTTATCATCTCTTTGGCTGATAAACTTTTTGAAGTATGCATTTTATGCCTGTTGAGTAGCTGAGAGGTTACTCATGCATTCTTGAAGCAAAATGTTGAGGTTGTTTCTCTCACATTGAGCTTCGTACGGTCGATTTGATGGCAAATCTATTTATTGATGATACACACACAAACATATATATAAATATGATGTTTTTTTTTTCCTCTTCTTCCTTTTGCTTCCAACCTAATAATCTGTGGCGGTAGCTTGAGTTATGCGTTTTATGTGGTAAAGTATATTATTTTGCTTTATATAGAATACTTAATAGCATATAGGTGGTTTCTTTATGCTGGATTGTGCCAACAAGGAGCTGAATTGATGACATTGCTTCACATTCGGGTATACTATCGGGTGTCAGAATATCAATAGAAGATTATGCATTTATTATTTCTGGTGTCTTAGAGTCTTCCTTAATAAACTTGAGAGCAAAAGTGGTCACACATCTTTTATGAAAGTTAATATATTATATATATGTATATTTTTGCTTAGCCATTATTAGTCTTCCTTAATAAACTTGAGGGCAAAAGTGGTAACACATCTTTTATGAAAGTTAATATATATTATATATATATATATGTATATGTATATTTTTGCTTAGCCACTATTATGCCTTGTGCCTATCATCTAAACATTAATGGATGCTGTCATTTAGTATTTTCTTTAGTCTTTATCATACAGGTAGAAGGAAATTCCTTGTTTATGGGTATTTAGTCTTATTATTTATGAAAGTTAAAGGGATAATAACCAACTAAGCCCTCAAAGTTTATAAAATAAGTAATAAGCCATTGATCTTTTATTGCATGGAATTAAGGCTGTGAACTTTTATTTTGTTGTAGTTATACTCATTTAATTTGAAAATAAAGTCCAATTGGATTAATTTTTAAATAGGATTCTCTCTGTTATTAATCATCTAGCTCATCCATAGAAAATCATGCAAGAATTTACTGTAGATTACATAAGCTAACCAAGATGACTTTAACAAAATAGGGAATATTACGTAATGTCAAGTTCTTATTATAACGAAATAAAAGTTCTTAGGTTTAATCAATACAGTAAATGAACAAGGGCTTATTTTCGTGTTTTAGTGAAGTTCGATGGCTTACTTGGGTATTATCCTAAAGTTAGATTATAATAAATTTTTTTGCTAAACAGTTTTTATGTTACACTCCTTTGCCATTAAAGATTATATGTAATCTAAAAATTAATAAATGCCCTAATTACTATTTTCTTTAGTCTTATTGTATGGGTAAAATAAAATTCCTTTTATTTAATCTATATTTATCTATATAGGATCTGACTAATCACCTTAGGGTCCACATAAGCATATCTGTAGTGTTTGTGACCTTAAGAGGATATAGGAGCATACTGAAGCCAGGGACCTTGTAAAAACCAGCATAGTATCTAGATCGGATAAAAATTAATATATAAAATAATTCTTGCTTTGTGTTATTTATTTGCAACTTACCTGTTGCTGTATGTGTTTATTTGTGTTAATATGGTACATTAGGTGGGGCATAGTTGTAGCATGTCGCAGAACTAAGAGTAGTTTGGGTGAGAGGGTGAGCAAATTGGAAAACTGTTAGCTTCTGGTTGGGAGTTGGAGCATAATTCTTAGCTAATCCATCTTAAGTGCTTTTGGGTTTTTATTTTCCTTTTATTCTCTTGACTGGATGAGGTCACTTTACCCCCCTATAGATTCCTGTTTTTTCTCCTCTTATGCATATCGTCCTTAATTATCCATTGGTTTAGTGGTGGGCACTATTCTACCCTGTGTACTTTTAACCTATTCTAATTTCACACCTGATTTGATAGTTGTTCTGTATGGAGATTATGCAGAACCTTTTTTTTCCCTGGGGAAGCCAGACTTATATTTCATCTTTATTAATGGATATGTTAATCACTAATATATCCGGTAATGGATGCTGAGAATTAGCTAACACATTATATATCAAGTAATGCATTGATATGCAAATAAGTGTGGTGTCAAGTATACATATGGTTGCAGTTGGATAAATGAAAGCAGATTTGTAATAAATGTGGGGCCTATATTCCAAATTTTTTGTTTTCTTGGTGTTTAGGTCTCTAAGAATATTGGTCAAAAATAAAATGCATGGATCACTTTCTTTATCCTTTTTAGCTATCCTTTATCTTTAGTTTGAAATAGTCTTGGCTTTCATCAATTACTTAAGATTTGAGATTCATCATCTTCTCTGCCGCACCTCCTACATATTTTGAGCAGTCTTTTCTTATATTTGCTTTGTACTCTTATAACGTATTATTTTGGCGGTTTGGCCTTACAGTTCTTTACCTCTTGTTAAGATACCCATTTATTGTGTATATTGCAGGAAAGAGAACAAGCATTACGGTCATTTAAAAGTGGTGCTACCCCAATCCTGGTAGCAACTGATGTGGCAGCCCGCGGCCTTGATATTCCACATGTTGCACATGTGGTGAATTTTGACCTTCCTAATGATATTGATGACTATGTTCATCGAATTGGACGAACAGGGCGCGCAGGCAAAACTGGTTTAGCCACAGCCTTCTTCAATGATAACAATGCTTCTTTGGCGAAGTCATTAGCGGATCTAATGCAAGAAGCGAACCAAGAGGTGCCTGCTTGGCTCACTCGATATGCAGCAAGTCGTTCATTTGGAGGGAGGAATCGTCGTCCTGGAGGAGGCCGATTTGGTGGGCGTGACTTTCGAAGGGACTTGTCTTTCAACAGGGGTGGTTCAGATTACTATGGTGGGGGCAACAATGCAGGTGGGTATGGCGGAGGCTACGGTGCATCTGTTACCAGCGCATGGGATTGAATACACTTTTTTTTTTTTTCCAAGTAGAGTGTCTAATAGTTGCAGAGCTTCCCTTTCTTTCATAGGGACTATTTTTTCTTTTGGGGTTTACTTATATTTTGCTAGTAATCTTAGTGATTGTCATTTTATAGATTAGGAGGATCTTATGACCCTTACAAGGAAAGGGGATGTAAAACTTTAGTGTTGATGTCAAAGGAGTCTTGCAGTTATGCGTATTGTGTTAGGAGGCAAGGCATTGGTGAAGAAATGCTAACCAAAAATAGGGATTACTTGTTACTCCCCAGTTGCTGTCATATTTTGATCATTTTACTGGTAATTTTGTTAGGGTATTGGGTTGCTGAGAGAGGGGAGGTGGGTGTTTCATTTTTGGCAACATCTTCTTTGATCTCATAGGCATGCCGTTTTCCAACCCAGTTTGGGGGTTGGGGGGGATGAACTGTTGAGAGGCGCTGTCTGTCTTACCATTTTTTACGTACCTCGTGGTGGTTGGGAGGGGGTGTTTTAAGTCATTTTAGTATCGGCTGTACTGTACTCTACTGTAATGGTATCATTGTGAAAAATGAAAAATCTGGGGCTTTAATACTAGAGTTGCAGAGAATATTTATAGATTTGTCGTTCAGCTTTCCAATTTCCCTTTTTATCAAGTCTTATTCAGTCATACCACATATATTGTGCGAGCATGCAGATGCAGTATTATTGAAACCTTCCTTGCATGGGGGGAATTAAGAGAAACATATGGATTTACTGTATTTTCACTCCCACAAAAGCAATTGTGAATCTATTTCTTTCTTGAGGAGAAATTACAAAACATGAGTACAATTGAAAGCCATTTATTGGCCGATGAGAATTATACCAACGAATACGACACCTTAAATAAACATAGTATCGTAAATGAATACATTTAAACATCATTAATACAACACCTTGGATAAATATAAAATACTGTAATAGGTATTCAAACGTCATTAACACAACATTTGTTTAGTATTTTGTGTTTTACATATATATATATATATATTGTACTCTTATTTAGGATTTGGTATATTTAGTGATTTATCATTTTTTATGTTTTCAAAATTAATAAAGAAAGGAGATACATCGCATATATATATATATATATATATATATATATAGACACACACACACACACACACACACACACACAAACACATACATATAAGTTTCAGACGTAACGAGAATCATGTTGCGTGAAGGAACTAGAATTGGAATGAGTGAACCCTAAAAATGTATTTGAATAATAACAGATCTTTAATTTGGCGGTGGACATCTTTTTTTTGTACCGTAATAATAACCAAATGTTTAATTAGGTAATTGAACTTTTTGAAAATGAAGGATATGATATTTCGACTAATAAATTCAAGGTTGAAAATTTTGTTATTTGGATTGACATTGTTAGTGAAAATTTACTGAAAATAGATGGTTGGTTTTCTTAAAGGATGACAAATATGTGATAGTATAATACTATGTATGAAACCAATTTTTGAATCAGGTAAAAAAAAATTGTCACATTTAACATACACATGGCATATGATCATTGGTCCGAACATTTTGGACCATAATTATTAGGATTTTCTTTTCCTCAAAGAACACTCAATTAAAAATGAAAACCATGTCTAAATGAAAGAAAATAATTGAATTATTCTCTCTTATAACCCAAAAAAAAGAACAAAAACCCTTTTTTTCACCAAAACTAATGCAAATTAAATTATTCCCATAATAAAAATTAAAGTTTATGAATACAAAATAATCCAATCATAATGATGAAGAGTTAGGGCTAAAAGGAATTTTTATTTTTTTTAAATGGGGTAATAATGAGTTAAAACGGTAAATGTTATTTCTTGGGTAAAAAGAAAAAGGTAAATTAAATTTTCATTTTGCTAAAAATGTTGAACCAATGATGGTGTGGAGTTTGTGAGTTGATCTGAAAATATATTCTGAGTAAAAAAAAAATTACTATCTTACCTTATGTTTTTATTGGATAAAAATAATACTTTTCACCAACTTTTAACCAACAATATTAATTAAAGTATCAAATTAATGAATACATTATTAGTTTCACATTACTTCTTTTCAAGGTTCGATGACAATTTAAACAATTGTTTTTTTTCTTTTTTTAATTTAGGTATAATTTTTGTCATTAATTCAATTAGAATATACTGAAAATGTAGAAGAAAAGGGTGCCAACAGTTCTGATTCTTCCGAACTTAAATTATTGTTTAATTTTGAATTTTAAATTTAAATTTGAAAAAAAAAATTGATGAATGATGAAAGAGTGTCTCGAATCACAAAATTAGAATAAAATATAAAATTCTTGGTGTCTTCTTCAAGAATAACCCAACTATTTAAATAGTAATGTGCTAATAGGGCAGCTACATTTATCTTCTCGTGGTCTCATCTCCATCACCATCTCCAGCCCAAACGCAGCTTAAACGTCCCACTTTTTTTATAAAATGAAATTTCCATTTTAGTGATGACTTGAACTCTAATTAAACATTTAAAATGCCCTTCTTATAGACCCTAATTAAATATGTACATTCTATTTGTTGTCTTGTAAATGCTTTTCAAGATACCTGTTTTTTTCGAAAAGATTATTTAGTTATTTATTTATTTTTTTACGAAATTAGAAGTATAAGTGCAGAATTTTGAAATAGAGAGATTCCTCTCAATTTTCTGCGTTATTACTTGAAAGGCAAAACTTTTATATCAAGAAATTTGACAACAAATTTATCAATGATTCTCTTATATTATAGAAAATAACAATCGTAAAATTCAAGAATAAATGATAGAATTCAAAAAGGGCAGAGATAATTGGAAATAAATCCCTAGAAAAAAAGCAATGTCAATTTTGTTAAATCCCTAAAAAATAGGAGTGAGAACTTTGTCAACCCAACCCCTCAAGCTGGGTTTTCAAAATTGAACATACCCAGCTTGTCAATTGTCTTTCAAACATCTTCCTTGCTAGGGTTTTTGTTGGTACATTTGTGACTTGATCACTTGTAGAGACATAGGTTATGCACAGTATTCCATCCTCAAATTATTCTTTGATGAAATGTTTATCCACTTCCACATGTTTAGTTTGATCGTGATGGACTGTATTGTGAGAAATACTTATAATTACCTTATTATCATAGTAGATCTTTAAAGGAAGAATTATTTTCATTTCTAATTCTTTAAGAGTTTGAAACAAGCATTTCACAAATTCCTTGAGCCACAGCTCGAAATTCAGCCTCAGCAGTACTTTGGCTACAACTATCTGTTTCTTGCTTTGCCACGTAACTCGATTGCCCAATACAAATGTATGATACCCTGAAGTGGACCTCTTTTCTTCAATAGAACTTGCCTTGTGTACATCAATAAATCTTGCAATATTCCTAGACTCATTTCTGTTGAAAACAAACCTTCATAGGACATTCCTTTGAGGTACTTTAGGAATTGGAGTGTAGCCTCCATGTGTTCTTCACAAATTGCATACATGTATTGACTAACAACACTCACAACGAAAGTAATATCTAGTCTAGTGTAAGAAAGACAAATAACCTTTACGACTAATCGCTAGTATCTCCTAACTTGTTTTCAATCATTTTGGTGGGTTCCACAGGTAATATTTTCCTTGTGTTCAATCTTGCTTATAGCCTAAGATCCATGTTTCTATTAATAGATCTAAGAAATATTTTCTAAGTGACTGATAATTTTTTTTTTTTATTTCTCACAATCTTTATAACAAGAAATTAGCATAAAGATCCAAGATCCTTTATCTCAAATTTTGTCGATAGGCTAGTTTTTGATCTTGTAATCTTTAGTGCATCATTTCCTATCAAAATTATGTCATCCACATAGGCAATAAGAATTGTACTCTTACCATCTTTGTGTTGATAAAAGAAGGTATGGTCTATATGAGTTTGTCTATACCCTTGTTGTAGGATATGGCTTTTGTCAACCTACCAAACCAACCCTAGGGAATTGCTTCAACCATAAAGCTTTTTTTTTTTTTGTAATCTACAAACTATTCCATTTTTCCCTTTTTTGTCAAATCCTGGTGGAAGATCCATGAAGACTTTCTATCCCAAGTCATTATTGAGGAAGGCATTTTTAACTTTAAGTTGTCATATATCCTAATTTAAGTTTGCTATGATGGATATAAGTACTCAAACTATATTAAGTTTGGCAACTAGGGCAAAAGTGTTGTTGTAATCAATACCATATGTTTGAGTGAAGTCTTTATCAACCAACCTTGCCTCGTATCTCTCAATTATCGCATCAAATCTATACTTCATGGTAAACACCCATTTACATCCAACTGAAGCCTTCCCTTCAAGTTTTTGTACAAGATTCCAAGTCTGATTCTTTTCAAGTTCCTCTATTACTGCTTTTCTCTATTTAGGGATCTTTATTTCTTTTTTTCATTTGTGCATGTTTCTTTCTCCCATGCTTTCCATTGGTCAATAACCAATAAAAGTAAACTATAGTCACTATTCGTACAGTGAAAATGAAGTCTCTCTTTTTTTTGGGAAAGCAAAGAATAAAAAGAACGAAAAATTTAGAAACCTTCCCCTTTGATATGTTAACAATGAATGCTTTAAGAGAAGGTGAAAAATGACTATAGGAAACATAAATTGAAATAAAATGCTGAGTGCAAAAGCAAACTTTGTTTTAATGTAATCAGATAATCAAGATCGCTAATCTTGAGTGATGAATTCAGTTTTGACTCATAGCAAGGTGTCAGGTTCACAATATTCTCTATTCTTTACGGGGCATTTTTTTTAGAATAAATGTACAACCTAGGGTAATGCTATAAATCTACTCCTTTTCTAGAGTTATCAATGTTTATGCTAGCTTTAGGTCTTTTGATGGTATGGGTTCTTAGGTTTGCTCAACCAATATGGGTGGATCAATTGGAAGAGGTAAAGATAAGAATTGCTAGTTTTTGTGTTTCTCAGTTGGTGTGGGCTGACCAAAATATAATAGGTGGATTTTTTGAAGAGATAAATTAGGACTTGCTATTGCTTCCTAGAAAGAACAATCTCCTTTTGAAGTGAATTTTTGTAGTAAAAAGGTTGGTTTCCAAAAAATAGTAGCATCCATAGTGGCAAAGTATTTGTTCTGTTTTTTGGGAAATTATGAAGATACCTTCTTTAAGTAGTTGAATACCTAAGGAAAATACAAGGTAAAGCTTAAGGATTTAGTTTGCTTCTGTTATACTCAAAGATATGACAAAACACTCACAATCAAACACTTTGAGTGGTAACGACCTTATTAACCTTGTTTTATGGGTGGTATTGAAGAAAGAATTGATAAGATACTTTGTAGTTAAGAACTTATGTAGAAAAATAGTTGATAAGATAGTAGTAAGAAATCACCCTGAAAAGACTCAAGAACACTATTAGCAATCATAATAGAGCGAGCTATTTTTTTTTTTTTTAAATTTCTTTTGGTAACCCATTTTGTTAAAGTGTATCAACGTAAGAACTTTGATGAATAATATCATTTTCCAGAAGATACTCCTTTAAAAAAGAATTAAAGTATTCTTTGTCATTATCAATATGTAAAATTTTTATTTTTGCATTGTATTGATTGTTTACCATCAAGTAAAAGTGTTTGAAAGTTTACTCTACCTTTTTTTTTTCTTTTAGAAGATAAACTAAGAAATTCGTGTACGATCATCAATAAATGTATAAACCATTTTTTTTCAATTACATTCAATACTCATGAAGGACCCAATATGTCACTGTGAATTAATGTGAATGGTTTGGTCATTTTATAAGGTTGAGAAAAAAAAATTGACATGTCTAGCCATTTAACAAACATCACATTAAAAAGTATCTTTATTTCAAAAAGTGAAAGAAATAATTGTTTGAGTTATTGAAAAGTAGGATGACTTAACTTAGAGTACAATAACATAAGTTGTTGTTCTTTGGATAAGGAGATGAATTTTTAATTAGTTGTTAAAGCTTGTTTATTGTTGGAGATCCCTTCCTTAAAGTATTAAAGACCTTTGTTTTCCTTAGCACTGCCAATCCTCATGCCTGAACTCATATCTTAAAATTTTCAAATAAAATATGAGAATTGAGCAATACAAGTTAAATCATTGGTGATCTTAATAACACATAATAAATTGCTAGATAACTTTTAAACAGGAGAGCATTTGTGAGGTAAAATTTGATGACTAGTAGTAATGATACCATATTAGCAATTATTTATAATTTTAATTTTCAAGTTCACTAGACTAGGTTTATAAGAACAAAAAAGTCTTGCACACCTTATCATATGATTAGTAGCCTTGGAGTCCATCATGTAGGGTTGGGTAATTTTGGATGTATCACGTAAAATAGCCATGAAATTACCTTTTTAGGCCAAAAGAGAAGTACTTAAGGCTAGTTGTAATTGCTGACATTGGGTAGTGGACTAAGTATCATTGGATAATTAGGCATTTAGGATTTGGTGCAGTTGCTCAATTCGTTCCTTAGAGAGAAATTGAAGTTTTTTCATTAGTCTTTGATTCCATATTTGCAGTAACTTGGAAACTTTTGGAATCCCTTCTATTGTTGCAATTATCATTCCAATTTTCTGGCACTACTCTTTTGACTTTTGGATTTCACACGAAGATTTTTTGATCAATGGACTAAGAAGGCAGAGTTTAATTGCCCATTTTATAACACCAAGCATTATGTGCTTGGAGCTTCCTTTCTTAATACTTCAGCAAAAATGTCTTTAATACTTGGTAATGGTTTAAAGCCAAATAGTCGTCCACGCACTTCATCTAAATCCTTGTTGAGAACTAAAAGAAAGTTATAAATTCTTCCCTTGTTATCTTTTGATAATTCTTAATGCAATCTAAACATAGCCAATAACCATTATCTTGCCATAATATTGTAAGAGCATTAAAAGAACTTGTAACATCCATCTCAGCTTGAGTTAGATTCTAAGCCTTGTTACGTACTTCAAATAATTGAAATGAGTTTTCATGATTAGAATATTCTCTTAGCTAACTCCTAATTTGCTTAGGATTTATGTAATATATAAAGTTTTCTTTAATTGAATTGATCTTAGCTTTGATATATAACAATAGCTTAAGTTTAATTAATTTGTGATTAAATATTTTCAACTCATTATTTTCATTGAATTAATATGAAAATATTTTGGAATATACTAAAATATTTTTGACCCTTAGGTTTTTTTTAAAAATGATGTTCTAAATGCATGCATATGCTAAAAATATTTTTGAGATGAGTTAAAAGTCTTTCCAAAGCCAAGAAAAACACTTTTTAAGGTTTCTCAAAGCAATGTATCGATACAGCCTTTGCATGTATTGATATATGCCCTCGGTAGTAGCTAAATTCTTCAAGACCTCCAAATGTATCGATGCCTTTTTATATGTATCAATACACCCATTAAATGTACTATACCTAGCTTCCCCAATGGTTAGATTTTAAGGATTTTTAAGTAAATATATCGATATTCATAAGAATATATCAATACATATGCATGAGACTGAATGGAAAAGCACATTTATGAAGGATAGGATGGCTTTTAACCAACCAAATTAATGTCTGACATCCATAGTTCATACTTAAGCTACATATAGAGGTTCACAACACCTCAAGCAAGAAGAGATACCAAATATTGATCAAGAAATCCAAAAGCAAAGCTAAAATCCTTCAAGTTCATATTCTTACTTCTTTTGTACACATTTTATTTATCATTTTAACTTGTATCTATTATGCTTAAATTTTTGCAAACACTCACCTATTAGAGGATTCATTTAATTTGCAAACACAATTTTTATATCACAAAGGGAGTGTGTGAAACTAAGAGAGTTACTTAAGAATTAAGGTGGAATTCCTAAGGGAACTAAAAGTTTTATCTAAGCCTTAAAATTAGAGATTGTAAGGCATACCTTAGCCCTTAAGGTAAATTTTCACTAGTGGATTATGGAAATTTTTAGTAAAAATATTACCTAATTAATCTTATGAAAAGTTCTAATTTAAAAGGTCTTTATTTCATAATAGGATTTTATTTAGAATAAGCATCAATTTTCATATATTGAATTATTTTCATAAACCTTCTGTCAAGCTAGTAACATTTACACTACAACAAAAATGGTTTTAAGCAACAGTTTGTATTTAACAATTTTCAAACATCGCTTTTTGATATATTAATCACTATACTAATAGCACTTTATTTATATTATTCTCTAAAATTCAACTGGTAATTAACAAAAGGAAAACTTTAACATAAGAATCTAAAATAGCAATATGAAATGTTGTTGCATAAAATTTCATATTTAGGCAATGTTTCACTTTTTCTATTACCTTTATATCAAATCTTTGATAATGTCTTGAGATTGCTGCCTTAATCTCATTATTGAGCAGCACTTATAATTTTGTTGCTTAAATATTTTTTTATATAATAATAATAAGCAACTTTATATAACTTTATAAAATGTAATTAAATATAATTATTTCAATTATGTAAATTATTTAAGAGTAACAATTAGTTAGTCAAGAAAATATTATTTAATATATTTATAAATACACATACATATATATACACATTTATGTATTAATTATTATAAAATAAGCTCAACTATGTTTTCCAAATTTATTTTTTTAATTCCTTATTTAATTAAATTTTATAATTGTTCTATATACTAAATTTACTTTGAATCTATTCGTTTAATTTTGAATAATAAAATCATTAATTAAAATGATTTAGTCTTATATTATATATATATATATATATATATATATATACACACTCAAGTTTGATTTGAATTGGGTCCTTAATTATAGCAAAAACCCATTACTTTCAACAACATAATTTATTTTGCTTTTAAGCAAATTTTAATTGAATATTAAAATATAGTTTTAATATGATAAGAGTATTACATTTAAAAATAGATATATCAAAATTAGTAGGTGCCTATCTACGACTATACTATCCCTATTTGATTTGCTTAAGTTTTTTAAAACTATTTTATAGTTAATTTTTTATTAATATTATACTAAGTTTTTTAATTTTATTCTAAAACAAAGTTTTATATTTTATTGATTGAAATAACTAAAAAAGTTTACCATGTTATAACTATTTTTTTGTATAATACAAGGCAAAGACTATGTAAATAATTTTGCACAATATAACACTAGAATTATAATATTTTTAATATAAATAATAATTAAATTAGATATAATTCAGCTCAACTCAAGCTACAGTGATTAGATGTCTTTAATCATACAGTTATAGGTGATGATTAATAGTTGCTCCCTTGTAACAATATATTTGACCATCCATAGGCCCATAACTACTTTGTTGGAGCTAGACTATAACATATAACGCAATTGGATTAGGTATCCATGTAAATTTTAAGAATGTTTTAATTGTTAAAAACTAATTATAAATAGTTTTAAGAGTCAAAGAATTTAAAGTTGGAGAAGAGTTTTTGTTTTTTTAGAGCAAGTTGGTATTGGAAAATAAGTAGTTTTTGTTGGCTCAGAACAAAGCATTTGAAAATAGTACAACCCAATAATTTTGATATTATTTTTCGATTATCCATTACAAGTTTGTTCAATTATATTTTGTTTTTAAGGCTTCTAAATTTCATAGATTTTTAGGCTCTTAATTTTTTTAATTTTTGTAATGCATTTTTTTTTTTGCATATAGGGAAAAAAATTCATTGTGTAAAATAATTTTTTTTTTTTTACATTTTTAGCCCATGGAAACAGAAGTCCATATTCTTTGGGTTATCGTTTTGGGAGCAAAATCCATTATGTTGCAACTTTGATGTAATGCATATAGAAAAGAATACACGTAACAATAGATTAGGAACATTGCTAGATATTCTTGGGAAAATAAAAAACTATGCAAATGCTTGATTTGATCTAAACGAAAAGAGAATAAGAAAAAAAAATCTTCAGCCAAAATAGTCTAGTAATTCTTAAAAGCTGATTTTACTAAAGCCTTTTTTTCATTGGCAAATAAGCAAAAAGACACTTTTTGTGAAGTTATGAAAAATGTGAAATTATTCAATGGGTGTGCAACAAACATCGCAAGATGTATATAAGTAAAAGAAAAAAAATTTGAAGGTACAAAAGTCATGATACTCATTTCATCATACGCTATTTACTTAAAGTTACTATTAGAAAAATGATGCCTAAATGTGTGGGAATTGTTTTGATTAAATTGAGTGATTTCTTCAAGTGTTTATGTAGTAAAGTTATAGCACCTAAATATCTTAACCATGTACAAGGTGAAATTGTAGAAACACTATGCCAACTTGAAAGGATTTTCCTCATAGCCTCTTTGACATAATGGTACATCTCTTAATCCATTTGGCAAATAAAGCTAGACTTGGTAATTTAGTTATTTGTAGGTGGATGTAAGATTTAAAGGTTCTTGTGTAAGTTGAAATTATATCACGATAATAGATGTTATCCAAATAGATCTATATTTGGCTGAAAAAATATTTGAAGTTTTGTTTAAGAAATTTGAATGAAAATATTGATATGAGATTTAATCGGCCTTCAAGAAATTTTGAAAATGTTGTTGTATCACTTTTTTAACATATGGGTTCATCTAACTAGAGCAAAAAAGAATGGAAAGAGTAAAACCATAAAATTTGCATAAACATACATTGACTCAAGGTCACAGATAATTGCTATTTAATTGTGATGAAATTCAAGAAAATATTAGGTAAGAAAAAAGTTTAGTTTAATTATATTGTATTTATTTAAATTGTATTTAATCTTTCTTATCTATAATTCTTTACTAACATGTAATTTTCCTTAAATATAGCAAGCACCAAAAGTAATTATCGTAAAAAGCAAAAATGGAAAAAAGAGCAAACCTATAATCAAGACTTTGCTTCTTGATTTGAACATCGAGTAATGGATGATGAAAATGTTTCTGAACATATCAAAGAACTCACTCAAGGTCTAGAAATATTTTACAAAGCTTCAATGGGTATTTTATTAAAGGCTATAGGTTTCATACAAGGAGGCATGATAATAAATGTAAAATACAGAATAATTGTCACTTTATCAATTGTATTTATTTAAATTGTATTTAATCTTTCTCATTTATAATTTTTTACTAACATATAACTTTGCTTAAATATAGTAAGTACCAAGATTTGATTATTAGTCATCGTAAAAAGCGAAAGTAGAAAAAAAAAAGCAAACCTACAAACAAGACTTTGCTTCTTAGTTCAAATATTAAATAATGGATGACAAAAGTGTTTTTGAACATATCAAAAAATAGTTAAAGGTTTAAACAACAAAGCTTCTATGGGTATCTCATTAATGGTCATAGGTTTTACACAATGAGATGTGACGGTAAATGTAAAACACAAAATGATAGTGTCACTTTGTCAGCTTTGACCTTTAGCTTTATAAGTTCAAAAGATAAAAATTTAGTTTTATTTCAGATGTTTTTTAATACAGTGTGGTGATAAAAAATATTCAATTGGATTATTTTGAAAGTTTTGAAGTGATATTATACAATTGTAATTGCTTTCATGAAGAACAAAATGATTATGGGCTAACACGTGTAAATTTTAAGAAATTGATATGCTGAAATGATCTATTTGTTTTAGCATCCCAAGTGTATCAGGTTTTTTAAGTATAAGATCTAAATAAAAAGATTGACATCATATTACACAGACAATTCTTAAGGACTTGTTTAATATGAAGGGGGAATCTATTACAAATGAAGATGGAACTTATTAGAGAGATCTTAGAGATGTTTGGATAAAGCAAACTATGTTTTAAAAGATATTAAGGTTGATTTGTTAGAGAAGATGTTAAACGAATAATAACTAAATAACCTAGTAAAAGTTAGAAGAAAACCTTAGAAAAAAAATAGAGATGATGATGAAGGTGATAGTTAATGGGAAGATAGTGATGTTGATTCGTTAATAGAAAATGCAGGAGTATTAACCATTGATAAGCTTTTACATATATTAGGTAAAAATTTTAATTTGGAAAAAGATATAAATGAAGAAATTGATTTAATTACTGATGGTAATACTAAAGATGAATGAGCTTTTTAAGTTTTGTTAATTTTTCTTTTGAATATAAAATAATTGATACTTTAATTTAGTATTTTTACTTTTTATCTTATATAATTATTTCTATAGTTGAATGGTTTGAATAATGATTCTAAGTGTGATTTTGTAAGCTATACACAAGCTATCTTTTTTTTTTTTCACTATTATTTTATGTGTTATATTATTAACTTATACACACATGTCTACACTCATTCTTTTACATATTTTGCTGGCATTAAGTATATAATTTTTCATACAGAAAATAGCTATGAAGAAAGAAAAATCTACAAAAAGCAAAGAAAAACCCTTAAAATAAGACTAAGTCCATAAAGTTCATGAAAGGTACTAAAATGATTTAATTAAATGCTATGAGTCTATTGAATAAAGGAGTACAAAGGCCTATGATAGTGGTTCACTCAATTTTTGATATGTTATCAAGTGAACATCAAGAAGTAAATGAGGAGGTGCAACAAGCTACCATTTAACCTCCCAAACAGTCTGATAGAACAATAGGTTGTTCCAATGAGATGAATTTTATAAGCCGTCAACCATCTAGTAATAAACACGAGAACATAGAATCTAACTCTCGCTTATCACTTGCTTAGTGAAAAAAATGCATCCACAGAGTGAAAAATGTGTTTGAAGGAAATGTTTATCAGAAAGGATTAAAGTTTGACAATTCATTTGAAAAAGGAAAGATTATGTCAAAAAGTTTATCTCTTTAATATGGTAAAAAAGCTAACATTAATACGAGTGAAAGTGAGAATAATAGTGACATTGGAGATGAGTCTAACAAGAAAGATGATGTAGGACTTGAACATAAGAATGGTAATAAACTTAAAACTACAAACGAAGAAATGATGGTCCTAAAATTCAAGAAGATAAGGTTAAGCTAGTTTTACAATTAAATTACATAAATTTGAAATTTAAATTTTTAACTTTTTTTAAATTTTTTTGTTGTAGTTTAAATTAGCTCCCTCTAAAAAAAAAATAAAAGGCCAATCATTTGTAAAATCATACATGTGTGAGCCTTTGAGAAACATGAAGAAATCACTCTTAATAAAAATAATATATCGGCAATGATAAAATATATGATGGATATAGTTTGGAAACTTTGGTTTGTAATTCAAAATTTGTACATTTAAGTTATAATATTTGATGTTATTTCCTAACAAAGAAGAAGAAACTATTGTGAAAATATGTGAATGTAAGGTATTTCAACTTATCATCAATTAGAAATTAACATAATATAAATTATCTTAATTTTAAATTTGATAATTGTTATAGGCTAAATGTAATTGTCTAATGAAGGAAAAAGATTCATAGAGGGGCTACAAATTGAGGCTTAAAAAATATTAGTAAGCTATCATTCATACGAAAAAAGATTGGTTAGTTGTCTTGCCAATGTTTATGTGGGCCACTTTGTTGTCTTACTTGATTATTGAAAACTTGAAAAAAATGAAGGTAAAGTTATTTTAGTAATAAGTTATTATTATATGTATTTTTATTACAATATAAATTTTTATTTCTTATACTAGGAAACAAGTATCAAAAACAAAGAAAATTATTATAAACAAAATAGTATGCATACGATTGGTCCTAGGAGCTTTACAAGAATACATGAGAAATTGGTAAGCTAAATTTCTCCTTTGAGTACTTTATACAAAAATTTACCAATTTATAACATTAATTCTATCTATTTTGAATTGTGGGTATTTTTGTTTCATGTTTAAACTATTTTACTTTTCATTAGAAATTTATTAATTACAATTCATTAATTTATATTTTTGCCTCAATATAGGAGTCAAAAGAGGGAAAATAATCTTCACAAATTGAAATGTTTGTTGCAACTCATAAACCAAGGGACAGAAAAGAATTTGATGAAAATGCAACTGAAAAAAATAGTAAGCTAAAAGATTTATTTTTTTCCTCTTGTTTCAAAGAAATATGTCATAGTTTGAATTCTTGTTAACTAATTGTTACAAATTGAAAATTTAAATCCAAGCTTGTGGAATTAAAATTATAAACATAAGGATAAAGCAGCTTGGCTAATAAGAAATTCAATGAGGTGATGAAAATGAACATGGAAGACATGTTCGATTATATGGGGAGGAGTCACTTGAAAAGGATTAGAAAAAAATGCTATAAATAATGCTCAAAGGTACAATAAAAGCAAGTGAACACAAAGATAAGAAAAGTAGAAGAAGACTTTCAAAATAATGGACCAACAGAAGTTAGAGTTGAACTTCAACTACAATCAACATTGACAACTTTGCAATAATGTAACCTAGTTTAGTTATCATATTAGGTATGTTTAATTTTTTGTTGACTTTTCAATCTCCTAGTGATAATGGTAGTGATCCAGATAAAACACCATATAGACTTGCACCATTATTGTCAGCTATGCAATAACCTTTCTTAGGTATTATTATCAGTTATCTACTTTAGAATTGAAATTGTAATGTTTCAATTTTTTTAGGTTTATGACTTGTATAATAATTTTAATTTATCATTTTCAAAAGAGCAAGATATGGATGGAGAGCATTGATTATGGGGAAGTAAATGGTTTTTTATTTTTAACATATTATAAAATATATTATTGAACATTCCTTACTTGTTTTAAATGTACTTATAGTATGAGGGGCATGGAGGAAATAAGGAGAATTTTGACAATTAAAAATTGTTAGTTTCTTACTTTATCATTTTCTAATTTTGATGTGTCTTTATTATTATGACCAAAAATAGAATGTTAAAGACTTTTTACTTTTTAAATTACTTATTTTGTCATTCCATACAGAATTTGAATACAACACTTTTAAATCTTATTCTATATGTTGAGTGATAACTTTTTGAAATATGTGAACATATTTAAATAATTAATACAATGAAATAATAAAGTTTTTTTTTTAAAAATTGAGATATTATGGATTTATTTATTTTTAAGTTGCAACAATTAATTTATATGTCACACAATAAATATTTTGCCTAAAGAGGCAAACTCATTAAAAGTATTGTTGCTTTTTATCAAGAGAAATGTCGCATAAATATCAGCAATCATCGTATATACTAACAAAAGTAATTGCCTAAACCTTAAAAGTTGTTTAAATACTTAAAAATTGATGCCTAAAGTTTACGAAATGGCTATCGAAAACAATTAAATTATTGTAAAGCTTTTTTAATTAATCGTTGCTTAAAGAAAAAAAAAACTTTACACATGCTTTTAAAAAAAGTTGTCAAATGTAATGAAAACATTGTCATAAATGTACAAACGTAGCCTTTTTCTTCAAATAAACGTTATTTAAATAATTAAATTCTTGCAAAATTCTTTAATTATTTGTAGCTAAAACAAAAAAAAAACCATGTTTACAATTTTAAAATAATGTTACTAAATGTAATTAAAATGTTACAATAACTATATTAAAATAATGTTACTAAATGTAATTAAAATGTTACAATAACTATAAATAGAGTTGGTTTATCCTTCAAATAAATGTTGTTAAAATGATTAAATTATTACGAAATCTTTTTATTAATAGCTATTTAAAAGAAAAAAGTTGCATAAAGTTTTAAAATAATATTACCAAATGTAATAAACACATTGCAATTATTGTAAAAAGCATTAGGTTTTTTTTTTTCAAATAAATGTTACATTTAATTATAAAATATCATTGCATAACGCATCAATTGCATCATTAATAAATAATGTCACTTAAAATGAAGAAAAATTGGCCTTTAGTTTGGGTAGCAACCACATACACAATGATAAATAAAAAGTTACCTAAAAACTAATGCAGTGGAATTCATTATTTAAGCAACAGATCATTGCCGTTGCATTTTTGTTGCATAAGATAAAAGAAACATCATCAATTAAAAATCTTTTAAAAGTTTACTCAAACATAGCCGTCCAAGAATTTCATTTTTGAGAAAACTTATTCAATTTGGTGTTTAAATTTTCTAAAGCAAGCTCTAAACTTTATTCAATTTTAAAGTAAAAAATATCGAGAAATTTTAATATTTAACTATCAAATTTTTCTCTAAATCTTCCATCAAGCTAGTGAAATTTAAGGAGTATTCTCACCTAAGCATAGCCTCTTAATAATTTCATCCTCGAATAGACTTCAATTTGTTTCTTAATTAGTCATTATTAAGAAAAAAATCAACTTTTCCTAGTAGATTATAGAACCTAAATATTTGGAATAAATTAATGATGATAGATGTAACATTAATGAATACATAGATAAGTAAATGAAGAATTATAATGCATAAACAAATAATACCTCATATGAAATAAAAAATAAATAAATAAGTGGATAAGAAAGATAATCAAAATGTAAATAAATAAATGTGCAAATAGACAAATAATACAATTAAAATAAATTACTATGATAATACCTCATAAGGAATCCATCGTGTGCCCAAAAAAGAAAAATTATCTTGGTTAGCTAATGGTAGGTTGAGTCACCTTGTCATAGGCCACACTAATTAGGCCAGGCCCAAAGACACAAGTTATATGGAACAACTTGGCCTACTAAAATAAATCCAATTTTTGGAGAATTCTAGAAAGCCCAGTTTCTATAAGCTTGGAGAGATAGTTAAAAACAACTATTTCAACTTATTTAAAATTAGATAGAGATAAAGTTATTAAAGTTTAAATTCATCTGAAATTCTAGATTTTATAGATAAGTATAAATCTTACCCGTCCATTAGATTTAATCTGAGCAATTGATGTTTGGGGAATTCAATTATAAATATAGGCCTCCCCGCTTCATTTGTATCATAAAACACTTGAAAAATACATTTGAGCATTCCTCTCTATTCTCTTTGTGTTCTTTTAGCTTCAGTGCCTTTGGAGAATTTAAATTTTCCTTTTGAGTGTTTATAGGCTGACTTAGGCATATAAAGAAGCAAATCCTAAGCCTAAGGCCGCGTGGTTTGCTAGGTTAAAGTTCGAACTCGTGACAGTTGGTATCAAAGCTAGAAGTTCATGAAGGTACTAATAGTAAAGATGGCGTCTCAGGTAGAAAACCAAACACAAGAGGTCCCAAAGACTCGTGGGAGAGGAAGGAAGGCCAATAGTTCGAGGGATGTTCTATCAACCATAGATGGCAGGGTGGCCAAGCTTGAGGTGACCGTCGGAGACATGCGGGAAAACCTTGAGATTTTGGAGAGCCGCATCGAAGAGCTAGACTCCACAAAGGAAGAGCTTAAAGAAGAGATGCAAGGTGCTCTCAACACGGTGATAGACATTCTCACTCAGAAGAGTGATGCCCTTGAAGCTGTGGTAGAGGCCATGAAAAAGCAAATGGAAGACCTCATGGGGGAGCTCTCATCATGCAAAGTAGCTATAGAAGGTAACGTGCTAGCTGTGACATCTAAGCATAGGATAGAGATCCCTAAGCCAAAAGAGTTTAAGGGAACCCGATCTGCAAAAGATGTGGATAACTTCTTGTGGGGGATGGAACAATACTTTTGAGCAATGGGCATCGATGATGATGCTACTAAGGTAAATATCGCCTCCATGTATTTTACCAATGTGGTTTTTTTGTGGTGGTATCGTCAATGGAATGATGAAAAGCATGGGGGTACTACCATTGGAACTTGGGAAGTGTTTCAAACAGAGTTTAGGCAACAGTTCTATCCTGAGTATGCTGAGGATGAGGCACATGCAAAGTTACAATAGCTTACGCAACAAGGCACAATTTGGGAAGATGTTCGAGAGTTTAGCGAACTTATGCTCCAGATCTCAGATTTAGGGGAGAATAAGACATTCTTCTCATTCATAGATGGACTCAAACCCTGGGCTAAGCAAGAGTTGCAACGAAGAGGTGTCCAAGACTTGACCAAAGCCATGACCATAGCGGAATCCTTGATCGAGCTCGGCATAAAGAAGTCGGACAAGTTTGAATCTTCTGAGCCTAAGGGCAAGGACAACAGTGGGGGAGACAAAGACCGAAAGTTCAAAAATAATAACAAAAAACTGCCAACAAGGAAGCCAAGGTTTAACAAGCCATGGGATAAGAAGAAAGACAAGGAGCTGGTGAAATGTTTCTTATGTGATGGTCCACATCGAATACGAGATTGCCCAAAATGAACTAAGCTTTCCTCCATCAGCAAAAAAGATGATGAGCCAAAAAAGAAGACCCTGAAAAACTTGGCTCGATCATGAGTTCTATCAAGGCAAAGAGGTGTAAAAAAAAAGGCTAATGTTCATAGACGTCTTTATTGTAGGCAGAAAAATAAGTGCTTTGGTTGACACAGGGGCATCAGATTTGTTCATATCTGAGGATGTTGCTAAAAATCTTGATCTCAAAGTTGAAAAGACAATTGGGTGGATCAAGATAGTCAATTCAAAAGAGGTCCCAACCATAGGTGTTGAAAAGGAGTGGACTTACAACTTGGAGACTGGAAAGGCAAGGAAACCATCGAGGTTATACCACTTGATGACTATGACTGTGTGGTTGGCTTAAATTTTTTTGACCAAATAAATGCTTTTCTTGTACCATTTGCCGATTGTATATATATCTTAGATGCCCGTTATCAATGCATTATGCCGGTGAATCAAGAGATGGGTGCCAAAGCCAAGATGCTATCTGCAATCCAGTTTGCCAAGGGAGTCCGTAAAGAAGAAGTCACCTGCTTGGCAGTTTTAAAGTTTGATGAGCCTTAGAAACCCAGGGACAAGACTTCTTTGGAGGTGCTAGAAGTGATGCAGTCTTCTGAAGATGTGATGCCTGCAGAGTTACCGAGGAGGCTACCACTTAAGAGAGAGGTGGATCATAAGATTGAGTTGGTGCCTAATGCTGAACCACCAGCTAAGGCCCTGTAGCGAATGTTAGCACTAGAGTTAGAGGAATAGCGAAGATAGCTGAAGAAGCTTTTGGATGCTGGGTACATTAGACCTTCTAAAGCCCTATTTGGTGTACCAATTTTGTTTCAGTGGAAGTGTGAAAGCTCGCCGAGATTATGCATAGACTATCGGGCACTCAACAAGCTCATTGTGAAAAACAAGTATCCAATCCTACTCATCGCAGACTTGTTTGATCAGCTTGGAGAGGCAAGATGGTTCACCAAGCTCGACTTACAATCGGGGTACTATCAAGTAAGAATAGCTAAGGGATATGAGCCAAAGACAGCATGTGTGATGCGGTACAGCTCATACGAGTTCTTAGTGATGCCTTTTGGTTTGACCAACGCTCCAGCGACTTTTTGTACTCTAATGAACAAGGTACTTCAACCTTTTCTAGATCGTTTTGTGGTTGTTTACCTTGACAACGTTGTGATTTATAGTAAGTCACTTAAGGAACATGTGGAGCACTTGAGGAAGGTGTTTCAAGTCTTGCGAGATCATGAGCTTTATGTGAAATGGGAAAAGTGTTCATTTGCTTAGCAGGAGGTGTCATTCTTAGGCCATATTGTGGGAGGTGGCCAGATCCGAATGGATGGAAGCAAGGTTCGAGCCATATTTGATTTGGAGTCACCAACTAAGGTAACAGAGTTACGGTCATTCCTTGGGTTGGCAAACTACTATAGACGCTTTGTCAAAGGCTACTCCAACATCACCACACCATTGACAGACTTACTTAAGAAGGGAAAAGTGTGGGATTAGAGCCCTGAGTGCCAACACGCCTTTGATAAGTTTAAGCGTGCCATGATGGAGGAGCCTATACTTGCCTTGCCAAATCATACTAAACCATATAAGGTCCATACAGATGCATCAGACTTTGCGATTGGAGGAGTCTTGATGCAAGATGGACATCCTGTGGCTTTCGAAAGTCATAAGCTCAATGAAACTGAGAGAAGGTATACAGTCCAAGAAAAAGAGATAACCGCAATGGTGCATTGCTTGCGTGTATAGAGACATTACCTGTTGGGGTCAAAGTTTGTTGTCTTTACAGATAATATTGCAAATATTTATTTTCTAACTCAGAAAAAGTTATCTCTCAAACAGGCACGTTGGCAGGTTTTCCTAGCAGAGTTTGATTTCATCATGGAGTATAAGCCAGGGAAAGCTAACGCAGTGGCTGATGTGTTGAGCCGAAAGGTAGATCTTGCAGCCATTAGTAGCCTTGAGAGTTCACTATTAGAGCGCATCAAAAAAAGGGTTATCCCATGATCCCACAGCTAAAATCCTTATAGAGAATGCTGAAGAAAGAAAGACTAGACAGTTTTTGGTTGAGAGAAACTTACTCTACACCATAGGACAAAAAAAAATTGTCTTGGTTAGCTAATGGCTGGTTGAGTCACCTGTCTATCTTCGACCCAATAAACATTAGAAACTTGTCTTCAGATTGTGATAATGATTACACGGGTCTCTTTTCTATTGGATACAAAGCCCAAAATGAAATTGGGTTCACAGCCCAAAAGAAATTAACCACTGAGGTGGCATTAGACCAATTCAATCCAATAACCCAATTTGAAGCTCAAAAAGTAATTTAACTTGAAATAATAAAATTAAATTTTTTTTTTTGTAAAATTAACATGAAATAATAAAATTAAAACTTTGAGTAAAACTCGTATCTCTACAAATTCTAATTTTTTTTTTTTTTTAGATTAAGCTGATTCATCGAATAGAAAATCGAAGCTTGATTAAGTCAATCTTGGATCCAATCTTTTAAACATCGATGGTTGGAAGTGTTATGCACTTGCAAGATTTAATAATGTTCCTGTCAATGCAATCCACTGCATTAAATAGACGTTATTATTTTCTGGGTGCGGTCGGTCCATTCATCTTTTATTCTTTTATGACTTTCGCCATAGCATTTAAAACTCCCAAAAATTAGACCGAATGGGTTGAATTTTTGTTTGATTAAATATCTAAGTTTATGTGGACGGTTCCCCATCTTATCGGTTTCTATATTATCATTTAAGTATTTCATTCAACTTAAAATTACAAGTAAAATAATATAAATTTAATATAATTATAAAATTAAATTAAATTAAATTTTAATATAAAATAATAAAATAATATTTCTTTTAACGAAACTATTATGTCTAATTTTTGCTTAAAAATTTTTTTTTTTCTTTCGCTCACATTGCAAGTGTCCGGATTTTTAGTTTATATTGAAATGTTTGTTTAATTGATATCATAAATTAAATAATATTAATTTAATATACATATCAATATTACAATAATAAAATAAAGTTAAAAATATACTTTTCACTTTTAAAACAAATTATTTTTTATTAGCAAATCTTGTTGTTCAACAAAACAATGAACATTAAAAATGACTCAGGGAAAGAAACATTGCTTTGTGGGATCTTAATAAACGAAAAGGTGAAAAGAAAATTATTTATAAATAAAAATGACATCAGACCTCAAAATGGTGAGTTTTTTGTCATTATGCTTTGATGTGATTGAATTTGGTCATGTTCATTCATTTTTTGCAGTCTTTAAATCAAAGTAAACAAAAATAAAAATATTTTGCAGTATATTTTGATAATACATATTTAAAATAAAATTTTAATAAAACAAAAATATGATGCGGATATTTCACATATTAAAATGCTTAAAATGATGTTTAAAAGTATATTTAATTTTTGAATAAATATTAATTTGAATTTATCAAATAAATTATAATAATTAAAATAAAAACAAAATCCTAATTAAGTAAAAAAATACAATTGATGTTGCTGGAAACTGAAAAAATTTGGTAGTTATGTTTCAATTTATTGATTGCTTTGCGTGTTTAATTTATTTCATAAAATTTTACTATGACATTTAATTATCTAATTGTGAATGTTTTAATATTTGTATGCATGTACTTTCTAAAATCAATCACTATAGTCATGGGGTTTTACACTAGAGTCAATGCCCACTTCGTTAAGGCTTTTTTATTTATTTCTTTTTATAAATTTTAGTTAATTATTCATAAAAAATTAAATTTTATTAAATAATAGTTATATATTTAATTTTGAGTATAAATTTTAAATCAATCAATGAGTTAACATGCTGATTAATTATTTTAAATACTTTATTTAAAAATAAAAACAATTAGTGGGGTCTTTTATTTTTTTCTAATTTTAATTAATTTTTAATAAAAATTAATTTTGAATTCATTAAATAATACTTATTTATTTAAATTTTGTATTTAGAATGATATGAATTTTAAATCGATTCTTGAGCTAAATTTCAAGTCAATCGCTTTAAATATATCATTTAAAAATAAAATAATATAATAATTAATTTATTTTTAATACTTTTTTTACCAATCGACTGGAGTACAAACCTTAAACTAATCCGCAACTTAACATATGATTACTCTCTTTAAATCAATTATTTAAAATAAAAGTAATTAATAATTTTTGTATTTTTTCTCGACTAGGTTTGGTACATATTCTAATTGATTGATAAGTCGAGGTGTAGACCAAACTTTTGAATACATCATTTAAAAATAAAATAAAAATTTTTAAAATAATTTTTATCAATATGTTACCTAAATTGACCTGCAAATCTACATACAAATTAGTTTATTTAAATACATTATTTAAAAAAATATAAATGCAAAAAACTAAAAATAATTAATAAAAGATTTTTTGTCAAGGGTGTCGAGTAAAATCAACTCTAAATTATCATACAAGTCAATTCTTTAATAAAAATAAAAAACTATTAAATATTAAAATAAAAATAATTAATAAAATATTTTTTTCGAATAAGTCTAGTATAAATTTTAAATCGATTTATAAAATCTAAGAGATCAACCTCTTTAAATGCATAATTAAAAATTTAATAATAACTAATTAAATAAATTTATTTTTTAATAAATTAAATATAAATATTAAATCAATCTGTGAATTCTTGCGTGAACCAATGTTTTAGAATATATAATATTTAAAATAAATTTTAAGAATTAAAACTAAAAGTCATTTAAAAAAAAAAAAAACGAAGACCCCAAGGTTGCTCTAGCTGGGAGGAAAACCGACGATGTGGCTGGCAGTAACCCCTGAGGGACTTTTTTTTGTATGCAAAGTATAAATTTTATTTATAAGTTTATAATAAAATTAAATACACATCAAGCACTTATTTAAAATTTCCGTGCGAGTAAAAAAGATAAATAATTTGGGATGGTGTGTTTAATGTAGAATAATTTATTACTTTCAATATTAATTAATGTTCAATGGTACTAATAAAGATAATTTAAAAAATATATATAATTAATATATTATTTTTTGAATCAAATAAAATAGATAAAAATTTTAAAAATAATAATTAAAGAATTTTAATCATGACTATGTTATCAATTAGCCCTATGTTTATTATTTTTTTGGTATAATAAAAACTATGACACGTGAATAAATTTAATTTTTTAGTATAAAAAAAGCATAAGAGATGATTTTTTTTAATTGATGGGACAAGGATAGGGTTTGCAGGCACTAATATTTTACTATCAAATTTATTAAATATTATTTTTAAAAATAATTATATAAATTAATTAAATTAAATTTTATATTTTAATTTTTGTATTTTATATTTATATATTGAATAATTATCTTATAAATCGATGATAAAAATAAAAATTTTATAAGTTAAAAAAGTAAAACATGTATCATTTTTTATTATTTTACGGATAATTATCTTCTATGATGAAAAGAAAAGATTTCACAAGTAAACATTATAAAATGTTATATGTTTCGTTCAATTATTTTTTATTTTTAGATATACTTTACGAAAACGTATCAGTTTACTGACTCTTATATTTTACGAAAACGTATCAGTTCACTAATTCTTTTACAAAATTTTTTTAAATACTTTCACATAAAATAATTATTTTTATTTTAAATATATTTTATCGATATGTGTTTCTTATAAAATATTTTTATGATATAAAATACTTATTTGATATATTACTAATTTTATAAGATGAAAATAAAGGGAAGAGATTTAAAATAACACCACATGATGAGCAAGTATTTGTCTCTCTCTCTCTCTCTCTCTCTCTCTCTTACATCATCCAAAGTGGGGTTTGACCCAACAATTGTAAATAATTAAGAAGCCATCCACACTTCTTTGTCTTCTAGTAAGAACTTAACATTAATTAACATTAAAATTAAATTCACTCAAAATCAATTCTAGTAATTGAACAGAAAAAAATCTAATATCAAATGAAAATTAATTCCCTAAGAAAAACCAAATTTAAAGCAGTTAGTTGGTATGGGTCCAGCCATGCCTGCGCGTTTCTCCGGCTAAGGATTTTGCCAGATGAAAAAAAAAAAAAAATCAAAGACACATTTTTTTTAAATTTTGTTGTTTTTTTTATTAGAAGAAAAAGAAAATAAGCTGAAAGGAAACAAAGAAGCAAATAAAGTTGGTTTTCTTTTATATAACGTATGTATATATAAATATATATATATATATATATATTATTATATACTAGTAAAGACAGACTACAAATTTAACTTTCAAGCTTGGAGAGTGAGATCTGAGTATTAAATCTTTGAATTGGGGTCTCGATCTGAGTCTCTTAAAAGAGAAAAAGAAAGGGGTTAGATTGCAGAAAATTTTGATTCTATCTATGAATCTTAGGTTTTAAAGGATGGAGCAATCTATTTCCCAGCAGTCATCTAAGAATCTTAGAGGGTTTCGATTTCAAGCTCCATTGGTAAGCTCCAACATCATCTTTTCCCCTTCTTATTTTGTTTTTTTTTTTTCCTTATTTTTCTTTAGAGATACTCAGTTGATGAATTTATTGAAACGTGATGTGAAGATTCCCAGACGGATTTATGGGAAAGACGACATGATTCCTTTTTGGGATTTAGTTTTCATGAAAACTTGAAGATTCCCGGATGCAGAATTGTACTTGCTTGAGAAATTGGAATTCTAAAAAATTTGAGACTTTGACATGGTTTAGTGTACACTACAATGGGGTCTTTAATTTTTTTTTGAAAGCCTTAGTTGTTTTGTTTATTGACGGTGGGAGTTCTGCTCTCTTCATTGGGTTGTTCTTTCTTTGGGGAAGCTATTGATTCCAAGATCAAATTCTTTTAAATCAATATACCATTCTTTTGGCGGTAATTTGGGATTTATGATCATATAAATAGGAACCATTTTCATTTTTTACTTTCTTTTGTAACCTGCAACTTTGCCTTTTCAGTTCTCAATTTGATTCTATGTATTTCAACTTTGCCTTTTCAGTTCTCAATTTGATTCTATGTATTTCAATTCTGCATTTTGAACGCTTGCAACTTAGGCCTTTTTTTCTCCTTCATTCTATGCTTTGGAGTCTCTTTCTTCTCAATTTTGGTAGATTTTATTTAATTTTTTTTGGCTTGAAAGAGAATGGAATTTGGTCCTAAATTAGGCTGGCTTTGGTTTTAGCTTCATTGTTCATATACTTTTCTTCTTTTAGTTGATATTTTTAGAGTGACTACCATGTTATTTTGAATTTGCTTTAGCCACAAGTGTTGTTTTACTTTGTTGGACATTAATGTAGTTTTTTTTTTTGTTTGTTAGATATTACAATAAAGCATTAAAAAGAGATAATATTCTGCAGTTCATTGCCTAGCTTTATTTGTATACTCTTTAAGTTTTCTGCTAATCTCCTACTAGCATCATATAGGAATAAGTATGGAGGAGCCTCCGTGGGTTCCTCACAGTGTTCTAAGAACTAAATACGTGCATGTATAGGTTATGGCTTTGTTCTTGACAAACAGTTTGGTATTTATAAGAAAGCTCTCCACATAATATTTTGTTGGACCGTAAACAATTCTGATTTGTGTTTGGTTAATTGTAGTGCAATAATTGCATTTGATTTTCTCAATAAGAGGGACCATTTCACTTGCAATTTTGTTTACTACAATCCTGTAATTATCTGACCAACAAATAATAATTCGTGGGGTCATTTGTGACAGATCCTATCAAAGTACTGGTATGTATTCACTAAGCTGTCAAAATAATTTTGTTAAGAGTTCAATGTACAAAAAACAAGAGAAGAGGAGTTGTTGGGCCTTAACCTATTAGCTTAAACTCATAGGTTCAATAGTTATCCAATATGATTTAAATTCTATTTTATCTGGTGATTCTGTGTCTGGGATCCTTAGACTCCAGCAATCCAGCACTTGTGACATAAATCTGTAAAATGGTGATTAACATCAAAGTCTCACCTCATTTGTTTGTGATGGTTCATGCCAAGGATTTGTATTAGTATATATTAGTTGGCCATCTTTATCATTTAAAGCTTTTAGATTTGGTGGTTCTCTCAAATATCAGAAATTCTCACACCTAGCATTGAAACTTAATTTTTAGTTGAATTGAAGATCTCATTATCAAAGTAGGTCAATTGAACTTAAATAGTATATTGGATCACACCTGGGCCTAATTCTTGGGTTATCTTATAGTCTTTATTTAGCTCGTTTGTTCTTTGATACCATATCTTATGGTATAACTTGTATTTTCTTCTTCCCCTTCTGCCTCAGTTTTTGCATGTTCTATTTTTTCAATTCAAAACCCATTCGTTAATAGAAAGGAGGAGAAGAAATGGAAGGACTACTTGCCTTCTTTGTATCGTGTGTAATGCTTGTACGTGATAGACTTGAAAGAAAATTTGAGTATTACAGTTTCTATACTACTTCTGAAACATTTTAGATTTGAAGTTTCTCGAAAGTTTAGAATATGAACTCCTATGATGTGATCATTAACTAAAACTATTGCCTATGCTGGTTTTCAAATGGGTGAAATGCCTGCTCTCCAATCTCCATACAGCCCCCCCCCCAAAAAAAAAAAAATCCTGTCTTTGAATATTGCTTAATGCTTGATAGACTTTAAAGAAACTTGGGAGTATTAGAGCTTCTATATTAGTTCGGAGAAATCTGAGATGCAAAGTTTCTAGGAGTTTAGATTGTGAACTCTTATAATCCGGTTATTAACTGAATCTAATGATGCATATACTGGATTTAAAATGAGTAAGTGCATGCTCTCCAGTCTCCGTGCAACACAAGAAAATGCAAAAAAGAATTATCCTGCAGACTCATATCTTAGCTTCAGTCTCCGTAGCTTTAGGTAGAATTCTCATGTCACAATGAGGACATCTGGCTGCCACGTTAAATTAAACAGCTTTTCATATGCAAATAAACAAATAATCAGGGTTGTAGTTGATCAACCGGTCACGTCTGATTTTTCTCAACAAAACTTGAAAGCTTTTCTTTGGTTGTCATCTGCAAATGATAAAGATTCTGCTTTTTGTTGATATTCTTTGTAAGAGCACGAATTGAGGGTAAGGTACAAATTTTTCCAGAAGGCATAATGAATGATCAATGATGCATCCAATGACTAGTTTCTCATTTTTGCAGGTTGATTCTGTATCTTGCTATTGTAAAGTGGATTCTGGATTAAAGACAGTTGCTGAAGCTAGAAAATTTGTGCCAGGGTCTAAGCTTTGTATCCAGCCTGATATCAATCCCAATGCACACAAGAGTAAAAGCTCTCGCAGAGAGAGGACTCGAGTCCAGCCACCTCTCCTCCCTGGCCTTCCTGATGATCTTGCCATTGCATGTCTGATTCGAGTTCCTCGTGCTGAACACCGAAAACTCCGACTAGTTTGTAAGAGATGGTATCGCCTTCTGGCCGGGAACTTCTTTTATTCTCTTAGGAGAAGTCTTGGAATGGCAGAAGAGTGGGTTTATGTCTTCAAACGAGACCGTGATGGAAAGATCTCATGGAATGCATTTGACCCTATCCATCAGCTATGGCAGCCACTTCCTCCAGTTCCAAGGGAATATTCTGAGGTCCTTGGTTTTGGTTGTGCTGTTCTAAGTGGTTGCCACCTGTACTTGTTTGGAGGAAAGGATCCGCTTAGGGGGTCAATGAGACGAGTTATTTATTATAGTGCCCGGACAAACAAGTGGCATAGAGCACCGGATATGCTTCGAAAACGTCATTTATTTGGTTCCTGTGTAATAAATAACTGCCTTTATGTGGCTGGTGGAGAATGTGAGGGAATTCAAAGGACTTTACGATCTGCTGAAGTTTATGATCCTAACAAGCACCGTTGGAGTTTTATTCAAGATATGAGCACTGCTATGGTACCTTTCATTGGAGTAGTTTTTGATGGAAAGTGGTTTATAAGAGGGCTGGGTTCCCACCATGAGGTCATAAGTGAAGCATTTGATCCTGAAACGAATTCCTGGACTCCAGTTAGTGATGGGATGGTTTCTGGTTGGCGCAACCCTAGTGTCTCTTTAAATGGACAGCTCTATGCCGTGGATTGCCGTGATGGGTGCAAGCTTAAGGTTTATGATGGAGCCACAGATTCATGGAACAAATTTATTGATAGTAAGCTCCATTTAGGGAGTTCTCGGGCCTTGGAGGCAGCTGCCCTTGTTCCTCTCAATGGCAAGCTTTGTATCATTCGCAATAATATGAGCATAAGTCTTGTTGATGTTTCTAGTCCAGATAAACAGGTCGACAGCAACCCTCAGCTTTGGGAAAACATTGCTGGAAGAGGTCATTTCAGGACTCTTTTTACAAATGTATGGTCAAGTATAGCAGGCCGAAGTGGTTTGAGAAGTCATATTGTTCACTGTCAGGTGCTTCAAGCATGACAACTGGGATTAAAATTTACTTATCCATGTATAAAATTCTTGATTTTGTTTAGGATTGTTATGCCTTGGTAATCAGATTTCAAATGTTTATTCGTTTACCAACATTTTGAGGCTCAGCACCTCCCGAATGGAAAAGCTGAATATACACTCTCTTTTACCTTTTCGTGATGTTTATTCTTGCTGTGGCGATTTATATCAACGGTGACCCACCAGGGGAGGGGATTTATTCACATTAAGAATGTTCTGCTTATGATTTACTTAAAGTGAAACAATGAAGACAACCAAGGTTGGTTTTGAGTTACTGAAGAACAGCTTGGATGTTGTCCCATAGTGCATTTGCAGGTGAGCTGGTTCACTGTTGATCTCGGCTGCAGAATTATGAGGGTATTTCTTTACTTTTATGAAGAGAGCAGGTACTTGTAAATCTTGCCATTTCGTCCTTTTTGTGAGATTTATCTTTTTTTGGCATGTCATATTTGAGATGCTTTCAGATGTACATGGTTTATCTGACACGAGTTAATATATAGCTGGATCCTGTATCTTCGTTGCAGTGAATTATATCTTGTTTATCATCATAATTTGAAGATGATTATGGTAAGTGCCATAGCGAGGGCCACTGTGTCTGTGTATATGGATGTACTTATATATGTATATGTATGTTGCTGGTCCCTGACCTTAGCGGTCAAGCTTTTGTTTTTCTAATTATTGTTTCATCAAATCATGGGACTTGAAAGAAAAAAACAAAAAAGAACAAGAAGTCACTTATTTCTCTGCTGGTGCGCAAGTTCATCTCTGACCACCGAAACTAGAGATATACTTAGTAGCCTAGGTGATAGCGCATCCCCTTTTTTCATAAACAGCTTAGGCGCCTCAGACTTTCATATCCGGTTAATGTTTGATCATTCATCCTGCTGATTGCGGAAGTTGCTGCTGAAAGCATCGGCCAGTTTGTTAATCTCGCCCTGTTCACTCTGGATCAGTTTCCTTCTCATTATTCCTTACTGGTCTGTTTTTCTCCTTGTCATCCACGCCGTGAATAATACGAATAGGAATTTCTGCAATGCGTCATGCTCCATTTTTTGTATCGGATTCCTAGCTTCGGAGTACAAGGAGAGAGATGATTTTCTTGAATTTCTTGGTTATGCTGTAAAGAAGAATATTTATAGCTGCAGTAGCTCCATTTTTAGAAGCATGATTTGAGCATGCTACGAAAACACTGAAAAGCAACATTAGCGTCAACGATGGCAGCGTTAACTTATTCTGTAGGTCGAGGGAATCTTTCTTTGTTTTTTTTCCTTTTCTTTTGACTTTATTTGGTTCTTTACAATTGAAGATATGTTATTGCCTAACTTTAGCTTTCCGGGGACCATATATTTTACTTTGTTACATTTATTAAACTGAGAGGCAACATAGCCTGTCATCTTCAACTTCTTCAGATTTTGAGTGTAAAAACAAATTAGCCTGCCTTATTAGCACAAGTTCATGCATGGTGTCACAGGCCCCGCATTGATTAATAGAAACGACACATCTGTGGGGTAACAAGATTACTCTTAGTTAAGGTGAGCCTATTAAATGTTCATTTTTCACGTGCACAACCTATAATCTCTCGAGTCGGTACAAAAATGAGAGCCTATCATGGCTGCTTCCCGCAGGACCGCATGCAAACTTGCGCAGCACATCCAGGGAGGACACCTACTTCCATTGTACAACCTGCACGTTGCCCGCAAGAGATCTTAGGCTTGAAGATCCTGAGAGCTTACCCTTGAGGTCCACCTATGAAAAGCTTAATCTCACTTTTCATTAGAGTGTCACATTCTAGCATGATAAGACCCCAATACCATGCCCTGGCACGCCTCAAAGCTCTCGTGCCTGGAGTCCTGAGGCTATGGATTAAAAAAGCAGAGTAGATCGGCCAGGATCCGGTCTGGTATATATATTTAAATCGATCTCTTATTAGATCAGTAAAAAATTAGATTATACAGGTAAAAAATCAGTTTTATATATTTTAATTTGTTTTTTAAATTTAATGTTTAAATATTAAAAAAAAAAAATTTATCAAATCAATTTGGTCAACTGGTTGAATCAAAAATCAAAAACCGGATCAATTCAACTGATTTGGTTTTTTTTAACTTTGTCTGAGGCCCTTCTCAACAATTGGACTATCACCTGCCAAGAGCCAATCCAAGCTAAACTCATCCCTACGTATGTATCTCCCAATTTGGTTAATCCGCTAGGTTACAAGATAAAATGCCCAGGGCGAGGTCAAGCAAGGGAATAGTGGTTGTGCCACTCTAGTGGGGATGGGAAAAAGTCCCGCGGCGTCTCAATGATTGGTATATTTTTGGGGTAACGACAGGGTGATTGTCTGTCTGGGGTCCGCAAGAGGCACATGCGCCATCTGAACTGGGTGGGGACCTTGGAGCTGAGGTTTGTTAGATGGACCAGCGTAGATGGTGTGGAGTGGGAGAGGATATCACAGGGGGCTTTGATGATAGCAGTACGCTAGATACAAATACCACAAGCTATGAGCTGGTGTTTGAGGAATGGGCTTTGCTTGCTGTAGATGCTGAGCTTCCTGGAATGGTGGAGGTGCCTGAGGGAGCCTCTAACTGCTGTTGTGCTCTTTGAGTGGGGTAGATACATGATGTCGCTTTCCACATACGGCACTAAATTATTGATTTCCTTTTGGGTGATTAGGCTAGTTAAGCCCCTGGCGGTATGATGCGGAAACCCCAAGGAGCCTTTGAAGTGTTAGGACAGAATGAGGTCACAAAGCATGGTAGGTTGGTCTTTGGTACAAGCACTAATCCTCAAGTCGATGGATGATTACAGGAAAGTAACCGGAAAGCACTTAAAATGGAATTCTGTAGGGCTAAAGTCAACCAGGGCTGTTTATACCAGTGCTAAGAGTTTCAAAGCTTAACTGAGGGCTCTCGTACGCCCTTTACTTGGGCTCTGGCTTCTTGGGTGAGGCTAACTCTGCCGTGGACTGGTTGCTTGGGGCCTAACAGTAGCATCAAAGAAAACTTGAAAGTACATGTTACTGTATACTTGTCAATAACACAATTAGCAGTTTTTCACTTTCTCAACCTGTCTTATTCTCCCTTCTAAATAAACTTCTTTATTATATTAGTTTGGCACTTGACTTGTATTTCAAAGAACCTCATTATAGAGGCCAAATTCTAGGTCAAGACATGCTTCTCGGAGGATTGATATTGGAAGTTGCTATTCTCTCGGACATCTTTCAGCTATGCATTGTTTATACACTTGTTTACAGAAATTTGAATACATTTTGAAAATAAGAAGGTTGACGTTCTGTCTTTTCCAATTGCCATCCTAAACTTCCTACATTCAAAGCAAAAGCCCAATCAAAATTTTTTAGCCTGTTAGATACATAGGGGATAAGAGCTGCCTTTTCACGGTTATGAAAAACATCAAAATCAACTGTTAAGATCCTAGTTATTCGGGTTAAGAGGCATGACCTTGGTGCAAGTAAAAAGCAAACACCAAGTTTTCAAAGTAAAATCTTCCGTGGCCCGAACTCGATGCCTTTCAACGAAGCTAATCTACAGGCTTACAAGATGCCGGTTATGCTTGTTAATAATTTCCTTAATTCTATTGTAAAACGGCTCAACCGTTTGGATTTCAACTGTATTTGTTAATTTTGAATATGATCGTTTAATAAATATGAAAATAATTTAATAAACATAATATGATATATTTAAACAGAATCAACAAAATAAGTTTAATTTATGTATCAATTTTTATTTAAGATTTTGATACATGTGATAATAATTTGTGTCTGCATATATTTACATGATTGACGAAATAATAAAAAAAAAAAAACACAAAACGTAATATGCATATTAGCACTGCCGCAACAAACATTTAACCAGACATTTCAGCTTTAGCTAGCAACTTCAAAGCAACATCCCTTCTAAAGTTTCAAGTAATTCAGCAGCTCTGTTGAGAAGGATGAATATCTAGGGAATATTGCAGTGGTTTTTATTGGAGCTATTTGTTCTCTCATGTTTCAGCAATCTCTGCTTGTAACCATGTTTCCACAATCTAAACCTAAACCTAAACTTTATAACTAAGGAAACTCAATTCATCTCAACTAAAGTTTAACCCTAAACTAGTTTTGGAAGGATACGATGTCTTTTACTGTCCATTCCACTGAATCAAAGACACCGGTAAGAGGCCGAATTGCTGAGAGACTATGAAGCAGAATTTATAGAACAGTAATTTCCCATCATTAATATATAAGTGACGGACAATATTAAATATACAAGACAAACTTTACTATTTGTCTGATCAATCATTCTGTTTCATGGAAACAAACATACAGTTCTATATACCTCCAAATTTAATTGGGACTTTTAAAGATATTATTGAGCTAAGCAGAAAGGCTTAAATGGGAGAATGAAGTAAAACAGGCAATGTAAGGTTGCTCCCATCTGCAATAGAACCAAGGTATCAGTTCTGCAAGAAAGGAAGACGAAAAAGAAAGCTTTAGCCTGCAAAAAATAGTATAAAATGGCAATCAGATTTTGTTCAATGGTGCAATCTGATTATGGACTTGAAAATTACTGACCTCAATTAATAATCCTCTTAACCAAAGTGATTACCGGAATTTTTCAATATCACTCTACTACAAAGGAGCAAAAAATGAGGACACAAAGTTGGTTCTCTCCTTATCTTTGGAACTCTTAACCCGTATTTATTTCAAGTTGCCAGAATTCTAGGTTCGCACATGCTTCTTAAAGGGTAACCGCCTAAACTGCCTTCTTTAAAACTTATTTTGAATCCTCCAGCTATGCAGTATTTACAACTGTTTAACAAAACATAGTTCTACTGAGATAGTCACTAAACACTTCTTAAGAGATTGCAAGACTCCCAGATGCCACAATGACCACCAATGTGTACTAACAGGGGCAAATGCCACCGGAAACAGGCATGATAACTGACATAAGGGGGGCCAAAACTAGGTATATCCAAAAGAAAACTTCAGATATAGTAGTAGCAACTCATTGATTAATTCAGATATGAGCCTCAATGTTTAAATTTCTCAAAAGTATGGTTAACCCAAAAATAAAATCATACAGGGAGGGCATTTTTTAGCTGACCTGAATCTGGTCATTTGGCAACCTTAGATAGGAGCAAAAGTTTCATATATAGATAGCTCCATGAATTAGAATGGAAGAAGGATTTTTGGATTGAGCTACGTAGGGGTACCAGGAGAAGCGCCATATACTCATGAGTTAGTGAAAGCTAGCTTCCTGCTTCCCTGTGCTATTTTTGCCTGGGATTCAGGCAAAGAAGCTAGCAGGACCAATCATACAAGGATTCAGTTACCATAAATCATAGAGCATGTTGCCAATCAAATTCTAAATTGATCCATGGTCTCGGGAGTGAAAATTAAGTAGTCATTGTATCTATGGCTGTATTTCAGATTAATCATTTCGTCAATGTGTACTATCAATCCTGCCTACAATTAGTTGCCAAACAGAATATATAGCTCATCCAAATACCTAACCATCTTTGATCCCATTCAATATTTGCATCACCCCCATTCTATGTGAACAACCAATTTCCAGGACCATTTCTAAAGGCACGTAACTTCACAAAGAGGAATTAAAAAGAAAGAGAAAAAGCCATGGAAATTCTGAAGAATGAAGAAAGGAAAAGATAATCCTACCCGAATTCACATAGAGGAAGTAAGGTCAGCCCTCAGAAAAACCTTGCTCTCACAAACTGGAATATCTTCAAACTGCTTAGCAGGTAACTCCTTAGACAGAGCTCCAACAAAGAACAGAACCATACCCGCATTCTCATCAGCCTCAATCCCAGTAACAGGCAACCATAGGAAAAGCTTCTTTGCCTGAATCCCAGAGACATCACGGACAGCCCCGTAACTTAGCTTCCCTCTGATCGTCTTCTCATAGTAAACCAACAGATCAAACTGAACATAGCAGGTGCTTTCTAACTCTATGAAGAAGTCCCCGGTGGCTGAAAGAGTGTAGGACTTTACATTGTTGGGAAGTATACCCTTTGGAAGGCCATACTCTGGGAGCAGATCATGCACATCCGAGGTTGAGCTGCTCGATGGAAGTCGGTGGTCTATTGTTGGGTTGGTAGTGGAATAGGAAATATGGGTTTGGAAGAGAAGAATCATGAGAAGTAGGTAGAGAGAGATTGGGGCTGCCATTTTGGATTGACTTTGAGACAGTTGAAACGTAGAACTTGGTCGGGTAGAAGTAGTGATAACTCCTGAGTTGGGAAGGGAATGTGAAAAAGCCAAAACGAGGTTGAGGTAATTTGAAGGAAGACCGAAGTGTAAAATGGGAACGCAAACTTGTTTTCGTGATTTCTACGAGATTTTTGTGCGAGTCTTGAACCATTTCAAAAGAGAATTTTAAAACAAAATTTTTTACATTGTAAAATAAAAATAAAAATTGAAAAAAATTGACAAAATAGAAAAAGTTTATTTTTTTTCCTTTGTGTTTTTTGTATTTTGATGAAAACTTTATCTTTTATGATTTTATTTTATTTATCACAAGTTAATTTTATTATATTTTTACACGAAATTACTATTATATATTTTATTTTATTATTTTTTACTTTATTTATTTCAAATCAAATATTTCTCTTCCTCTCTAAATTAAAACCCTAAAAAACTTAAAATTTTTTCCTTCTAACTTATTTGCTTATATTATACATAACTTGGGGGGATTCTAAGGGGTTTTATCGAATTTGTGTCAACAATTTTTTTTTCTTTCTTCCTTATCTTCTTTAATTTCAAAGTGTGAAGACTATGTCTAATCTAGGTTCTTTCAAAGATTTAACGAAATTTTTGAATCTAAAAAGTTCATGTAACACCCTCAAGAAGAAAAAAAAAAGCTCACAGATTAATTTCATATTTAAAAAAAAAAATTGTTGTGATTTCAATTTTTGTGGGTAATTTTTTAAATTTTGAATCTTTTTAGAATCCATCAATTTTCTTTCATTTTATAGGTAAGCTAAACTGGCTGTTCTATATATTTAAATTTTTGTTGAATTTTTTTTTAGACAAATAAAATAGGGTTCCGTTGTTTGGTTTTTGGTGTAGGAAGTAAAAATATTGTATTTAGTGGTGAATTTGAGAGTGATTATTTCTTTCTTTTTTTTTCTTACTTTTAAAAGGGTTTTAGTGGTGAATTTGTGTTATTGGGAAAGTAAGCAGGCATAGAATTTAGCCCTTTTTTTCATGAATTTAAAGGAATTTGTGGGGTAAAATAACTAAATTATAAAATGTTTTTGAATTAGATTTGGAATTTTGGATGATAGAGTTTTTTTTCATCTTGGATTTAATTAAATTAGGTTTTGACTATTTATTGAAATTGATTGATTTTTAATTTTTTTTTAAGTTTAGGATTTCGACATGAGAAGAAAAAAGATGAAAGGGTAGTTTGGGTATAAAATAATCAGCTAGGGCATGATCTAACGATGTTGCCTTCTCTTGTACAATGATCCAAACCACATGGGATAAAGGTTTAGAAAAAACATGGGGGTTCAATGTCATACGATACAAAGCTCAAGGGATGAAAATAGATTTTTTCCTAAAAATTAAAATTTAAAAAAGTAATTTTCAATGATTAAAATTCCTTTTTTTAAACTCCATTTCTAAAACAAAAATTTGTGAAACTTTTTAATTACTCTTTCTTAGTTGCTTCTTGGTCATAGACCTATAAAATAGGAGGATTAGGTTGGTTTTTGATCCAGTTACATTAAATAAATTTGGTTTTTCAAAATATTTAGAGTTAATTTTAGGTTTAAATTACTTCAGATTTAATTTGTTTTTAGTATAGGTCATTTTAGGTGAAGATCTCTCGAGTTTGAGTTATTTCAAATTCATGTAATTTGGATTTAAGACTCAAGTTATTTGAGTTCGAGTCATCTTAGGTCCAATTTATTAATTCTTCAAATTGAATCAGATTAAACTTAAGTAAATTATTTGATCGAGTTAGATTTTATTAAAATTTTATGAAAAGATAAAAATAAATAATAAAATATATTTGAAAACAAATGGGTTATTATCATGTATTTGAAATTGGTACTTGATTCTATTTAGATATTTTAAAAGGATTAAATATTTATTTGGTTGTTTGCTTTAGTTTGATATCTAAAGAAAAAATTATCAACTTGATACCTGAAGTTTTAATCCGTCAAACATATTGGCTCTTTGAACTAACATCAATAGTCAAATACTAATGTGACAGTCAACAACTAATGACAGTTTGACATGTGGCATTGATGATATAGCATTTTACCATGTGTCACACTCATATTGGCTGTTGACTGCCACATCATTATTTGACTAACGATGTTAGTCCACAAGGCTAATGTGTTTGATGAAATACAACTTCAAGTGCCAAGTTGATAATTTTTCTTTAGATACCAAATTGAAAATAAAAAATTATAAGAGCTAAATATGTATTTATGTAAAATTTTATATTTGTTGAAAAGTTTGGACTCTGCTAAACAACCCTTAGTTCAAGAGTATTACCAAGTGAAAAAATTTAAACCTTGAAATGATTTACTACTAAAATTAAATTTTATTTAAGAACTTTACTTAAAAGTTTAATTATCAATTGTAATGAAATATAACTTGTAGTTAAAATAAAATATATTACAATAAAAACAAGGGTAGAGGTAGTTGATTTCTTTTAGGGAATCAAACAAAAAGATAAAAAGCTAGAAGTTTTTTAAAATCAATATGCTGAACTTAATCAACAATCAAATGATAAATATATAATATATTTACTTGATGAACAATTAAAAATATATCTAATGCATTAAAAAATTAAATTTTTTTTGGGACAAGATTGATAATAATATTTGTATATAAATTGTAACGCATAAAATTAAATTATAAAAAAACTATAAGAATATAAATATTATTTTGAAGGCCAATTTAATGATTTTTAATATATAAATACATATAATTTATATATATTAAGGGATTTTCAAAACTTTTGCAGGGTTGTAACCCCCGAAACCATATAAAGAGTCACCCCAAAATAAAGGATTAACTTATTATTTATCAAATCATAATATATTATTATAACATATGTCATAATGTGCAAATTCAAATATTTGATTGCTAGGCACAAAATGAAGTTGTCACTAATTTTTTGCTTTGTGTAATTGGTCACTTATATGAACTTAATTCTTTTAAAAAATTCATATGTTCGAGAAAGGCTTTGAAAAAAGATAGGTTCTAGTCTAAGATTCTTAAAACTAGGTTTGGAAATAGGTTACGTGTAAAAAAATATTTAGATTAAAAAATACAACTATGTGTCAAGAAACAATTAGCTTGAGAATACAATTACGTGTAGAGAAAGATTAGTTAATCTAACTAGATCCGAGCTTTATAGTTGGTTTTCTCTATTAACTCCAAGTTTTCGGGTTGCACGCCCAAGTTTAAATTTGGTAATTTTGAATTTATTATGGTTGCACAATAAAAATATAATATAAGACTAGATATATATATAAGACTAGATATAAAAAATATTTTTTTATATTTAATGAGATTTAAACTCATAACCTCTTATATTTAAGACTAGATATATATATAGAGAGAGAGAGATAGGTATTTTTTTTATACTTGAGTTTTTTGTCTTGGTACTTTTATATATAAAATATATAGATATAAATATAGATATAGATTATAGATCGTAGATTATAAGATAAAAATTCTCAATAATTCTCATTACAAATTTATGATTATATCATGTAATGACAGATTTTATCTGTTATCTATCATTCAACTCTCAATAATTTTTAAGCCCTCCAAAACCAATAGGAAGTTCAGCTAAATAAATAAATAAATGAATAAGTAAATAAACAACAAGCAGCAAAATTTGACAAACAGCTCACTTGTCCTGAAGATGGACGCATTCATTCCATGTATAAAACATGACTATTAGCTGGTTTAACTACAACAACTATTGCATCAAAAAGTTGTTTCCATCGCATTCCTGAGTTTCAGGATCATCATAAACTGATCTTATAGATTATATCTATTCAAAAGGTCTATTACAAGTTAAACAAAAAGGATTACAAATGTTGCAGGTAGCTCTGACAGCAAAAATACTACCACTGTGCTCAACAAAGATCTTGGTTTGTTAAGATCTCGAGGAAAGCTGGAAAAACTAAATGTGCAAAAAAGCTTCAAAATTTACATACATTTAAATTACAGTCACAATCACATATTTAATTATATCGTATTTATTTTAATTATAAATATAATAATTACAATCGCGATCATTACAATATGAATTTTTTTTTCGTTTTGCACAACTTATTACATAATACAATAACTATAATTATAATCATATATAAACTTATTTTTAATAATTTTTAAAACAATTTTTGACACTATAACCTTTTATTTATAGAAAATTTGTTCAGATTTATTATATTATATACTAAAATATTATAGTAAAGTATTCATATTCACGTGGCTATATATTTAACATTTTATATAATATCAAAATAAACATATATTTTAAAATATATAAATTATGTTGCTTATTTTATTATTAAAATTTTAATATACTTAAAATTTTTTAACTTCAGTTTTTTATCCTGAAAATGGTAGATGATGGAAAGCTCATTAAGTGATATAATTTTTTATAAAATTAATTTTCTATCATAAATTAATGATAGCTTATTATATAATGGATAACATTTTTAAGTATTATTTCATTACATTAATCAAAACTACTCTAATAAAAAAATAACAATACAACTACATGTAAAATTCAAACATAAAATCTTAAATTAATAACAAACAATCATTTCATAAACTTAATATTTAATTATTTTTCATAAAAAATTTCCTCCAAATTATAATAACCAATGAAATAACTGGGTTTTGTCAATTTTGAACCCAACCCAGAATACCCAAACCCAACTACTCTCTCGCCGTTTAAACTAGTTGCAACGATTAAGTAGGTTTGGACTGATTTAGATCAAGTCATTTTGGGTTTAAATTTTTTTAAGTTTAAATTTTTTTGAGTTCGGATTAATTCTGGTTTAGACCTATTCAAGTATGGGTCAATTCAAGTTTGGATCAATTCGAGTACAGATTCAAGTATGTTTTACATTATGTTTTATTTTTGTTCAATGTCATCACTTTTACGTAATTTTGAATTCTAAGTCCGGGTCTGAATTTAACCCGGTCTGGCTTAAAAAAAAATTAGTTGGATTCCATGAGCCTAGCCGTTGCCTGAAAAAATTTTGAATTTTAAGCTTAGGGCCAAATTTGGTCTGGCTCACCTATTTAAGTACAAATCACTGTTTATATATTAAAAATTATTTTTATATTAATATGTATGTATTTTATAATTAAATTAAAAATATATTAAAAAATATTGTTTTGGGTTGAGCTTGCCTGAAACTTAAAATCTGATACTTAGACCTGATCGTGCCGAGCCTACTAGCTAGGCAGCCTCTCTAGCCCGTGGGCAGTTTTAATTACTAATCTAACATGTGATTTATTTTTATTTTTGATATGATATTATCTATTATGGCTTTCATATTTTTTTAAT
>JBBYHM010000012.1:9399208-9413914 GCA_038381775.1 Adansonia rubrostipa
ATTTGGTTTTTATTTTTTTGGCATATCAAGCCATGTTTGAAACGTATTCGATCATGTTAGGCACATATCAAACACCGGTAAGTAAGAGCAAATGATGTGTTCGCACTTTATAGAAAATGATAAGTTACATACGATTTTCAATATTAATATATAATGTCAAGTAAGTTTAATATAAAATTAATAAAGTATGATTTTGATGATTGTCATCATTTGATAAATACATATATATATATAAAGTTAACGAATATTTTTTGAAACTTGTTTAATCTGGTATAGGATTATTATTCTTCTGAGAGAGCTAGCCAACTTTTTTTCATATTCATTCCAAACTGTTTACAAAACCAAATAACTAATTCAACAATATTGTGTAATTTAAATCCAGCTAATCTAGATAATATATATATATATGTATGTATGTATGTATATATAGTATTAGCAACTCTTCAAATTGTTACTCCAGTTTAGCCTTAATTTTGAAAGAAAACTCATGGTTTCATAGTCATTGAAAACCAAACTGGACAGTTGTTTTAAGAAATGCCAAAACTTACACAAAAGCGAAAAAAAAAAAAACCCGCCTAGAAACCAAGCATACAAAAGAAAATGGAAAAAACAAAGTAACATTTATATATTATTCTTAACATTTTGAGTTTATTTTTTGCCAAAGGCAGAAAATCATTTTTCTATTGTAATTTGAATATACTCTTTAGTTTTATAAAAAGATATTAATAAATTGTGTATATAGATGTATCTACTTAGCAAACCACACGACCTTAGACTTTATATAGAGTCTTGGGTTTATTTACTCATGCTAATGTACTCATATCATTGTTGTAATCGAGTTTGTTTATTGTTTAAATCTTTAACTTGTCTCTTTATTGATATAATGCTTGTATTATGAACATACAACTTAAGAAACACATATCTTGATAAGTTTGCATTCTTAGTCTTCTTAATTTCAAATTCAAGATAGATTTGCATGTTTGATTGTAATATGCATTTTCTAAAAAAAAAAGGTAAGTTATTGTAGTTCACTTTTGTATTATTATTATTTTGGGTTTATCATTGATATCTTGACACATTTTTTTATGATTACTACTTTAGTATTTAAAAATTTTAATGAAAATGTATTAGATCACTTTTATTTTATTTTTCATGATTACCATTTGAGTGTCACGAATTTAAGCTTTAAACTAAAAGGCATAATCCTATTTAACACTAAGAATGCTAAAGTGTAATTATCCCATTATATTAAAGGTGATTGTAGGCTAGGTAAGGCCAAGTTTGGGTAGGCTTAGATATGATATTATAGATTTTCTGTTTGCCTAGGCCCGTCTTGGCCTGACCCAAAATATGGGTACCTTTGGCCAAACCTGGCCCAAATTACCAAATAAAATCCTAGGCTTGGCCCACCTAAATTTTCTATGCCCCTCTATTTCCCATTTTCTTTCTTTCTGACCTTTTTCTTAACCTCGCCAGAATTTTCAGCTTCACTTATTGAGCTCTGTTCTTTCTCACTGATGGGCTTGTTATAGTCATTGATACTTCTTATTTATAAAAAAAAAAAACTAGATTCAGATGCATTCCTTAAGCTAAGTCCATTTCCCATGTTTGAGTTGCCATATTCCCTACACTATTGTTAGGACGAATATCATCTTTTCCTTTTTTTCAAAAGTCTCGTAGCTCTAAGAGCTTATTCACGACCCTTTTTCACTTTTTCTTGAGCCTTGCAAACAAAACTTGCAACTCCAACACTGGTTGAAGGTGGTGCAATAGCCTTTCAAACAACATTTGCAATTTTAGTTCTAAAATATATATTAATTTATATTAATATATATTATATTTATCTATATAGTTATTGTTCGGTTAGGTCGGATTTTTACCCAAGGCCCAACTTGTTTAGAAAATGGGTCTTAATTTTTGTCTAAGCCTATTTTTTTAGCTTAGTTTTTTTATCCAAACTCTTTCAAATATCGGGCAGGCTATTGAGCTTGAGCAAGTAGCTTGACAATTGTTTTGCATTATTCATATATAAAAAAGTACTAATAGTAGATATAATTTGAGTGTTCATTTCTTATTTTAAACTAAATAGCATAACTCTTACACAAATAAAGAAATGCTAAAATGTATAAAGTCTAACTATGAGATTATTTTATTGATAAACTACTAGTATATAATAGATTTGTTATTTCAATGGTAATGGAACTCTTTGACTTTTATAGAGTAGCATTTACATTTATGAAAAGTATTTTAATTTGCAATTTGTGATGAAAAAGAACTACGCTATTTCACATGCTATGTGTTATAATAGTATTAGAGGGATGTTATGCTTTGCCTAAGAATCAACATTTCCGTAGCATAAAACAATTTATTTTGAGGTGCAAAGAGTAAAAGAAATAGATAAGATAAGCATTATATGGTAAATGCAATAAATTTAATTATGAAAGGGTGAATGCCAATCTGGGATAATTTCAATTTATTGTTATGATTTATGTTATTTGAACTTTTATTCGAATCTGACATCTATGTTAGATACTTATTTAAATATAAATATAAAAATATGATTCTCTAAATATATAAAAAAATATAAAAAATTTTAACATATCCATATTTGATACATATCCTTAATTCTTATTGGACACTCACCTAAACCAAAATAACAAGGTTATATCATTTATTTGAAGGGTGGCAATTGAGCAGGTTCGGTAGGTTCGAGTCCAATCATTTCAGGTTAGGTTCTTTCGAGCTCGAACCGATTCTAATTGGGGCTTATTTAGGTTAGGTTCTTTCAGACTTGGGTCTATTCGAGTTGTGGGCCTGTTCGGGTTCGGGTCAGTTAAGGTTTAAGTTTATTAGGGTTTAGGCCTTTTTGAGTTTGGGTTTAAGTATTTTTTACATCATTTTTTTATTTTATGTTAAATGTAATTATTTTTAAATAATTTTGAATTCTAAGCCCAGGCCTGAATTTGGCCTAGTTCGACCTAAAAAAAATCTTAGTTCGACTTTGTGAGTCTGACCATAGCCTAACAATATTTTGAATTCTAAGCTTAGGGCTGAATTTGGCTTGACCCACCCATTTAGTTACGAATCACTATTCATAATATTAAAAAGTTATTTTTATTTTTATTTTTATATATTTTATAATTAAATTTAAATAAAAATATATTGTTTTGTTTAAAAAACACTTATTTCAGGCCAAATCTGCCTGAAACTTAAAATCTAAGACCTGGGCTTACTAGGCTGGACAAGCTGTATAGCTTATGGACAAATTTAGTTGCTAGTCCAACTCTAACATATGATTTTTTTTTTCATTTGTTGATGTGGTACTATCTATTATGACTTCTATATTTTTTAATTTACCTTACTACTTTGTTATATAATTATCAACTCTAATTATCATTGCTTGAAATAACAATACTAAAATAATAATAATATTCAAATAAGCACTTAAAATTTTTTATTAACACACAATCTCTCAATATTCAATAAGTTTAACTAGTTATATTAAAAAATATATGATAACAAGATGATATACTTTATTAATAATATTTTCAAATCTCATAATGTGATTTACTTTTTAGTAAATTATTATTTTATCATATATAACATGCTCAAGGGCTTTATTACCCAATTAGGCTCAGGTTTGGGTTCTTATATTTTCCTTTCAGGCTAGCTCGACTAGGCTTGAAACAATGATTTTAAATTAAAATAACATATATTTTATTTAAATTTAATTATAAAATATATAAATATTAATAAGAATATTTTTTAATATGACGAACAATAATTCTGACTTAAACTGTCGGATCTGAGCATGTTAAATAAGGGTTTGGACTTTGGATTTTAAAAAAATTTTGGGTCTCGGCATGGCCCGACCCATGATAGGTTTAATCATATATAAAATATAAATTAATTTTTTAATATTCAATTAAATTATTAAAAAAATATTAAAATAAAATTAATAATTAAAGTTTTTATTTTATAAACAATTATTTAATTATAATTATTTTTAGTATTAAATTTGAGTTCGAGTTTGAGTCATGCTCGGGCTTAGGATCTTTCAAGTTCTGATCCTTTCGATTTAGGTTCCTTCGGGTTCAGGTTCTTTCAAATTTTTTTTCAAGTCCAAGCCATTGATTTTTTAATCAAATCGGATTCAATTTGAATTCGAAATAAATTCTTCAAACGAATTTTTGAGTTCAAATTCAATTTGCCACCACTAATTTATTTCTTCCTCTCCATTTTTCTCCTTTTTTTTTTTTTTAAATTTTCTGTCCTCTTTCTTTTTTATTTCTTTTTTTTCATAAAAATAAAAGTGAAGAAAAAAGCTAACCGATATCGTAATCAACCCTTCAATAACAATCAACGCCCAAGCGTAAACGTCCTCAAACAAATACCTAGAAAATTCAAATTAAACAATATCCTTAAAAATGAGAATAGCTTTTATAGATACGAGCAGAAAATGACTTAAAAATAAAAAAAAATTCAAAGACACGTTATTCACCATTTCTCTCTTGCACCATTTAAACCGGCATTTGGCCCAACAATTTGTAAACAATTAATAAGTGTCCCCCTCATGAAAACTGCATTTTGTTTTTTTCTTTTTCTTTTTCGTCCTCTATCAAGACTTTAACATTAAAATTCACTCAAAATTAATGTTACTATTGAATAAAATAAGTTTTTGCTAGTGAGTGATGCTTTTAATGATTATTATACATTCTTATTTCTCATATACTAAAATTTATTAACTTAATTATTATATGTAATATAAAATATTATTATAAATAGTAATTTAACTAAACCTAATCATAATGAGTGTCAAAATCTTTAAAAAAAATAATTACTTCAAGTAAGAAAATAAAATTTAAAGAAGTTTGTGAAACCCATGGGTCCACCTGCGCTTGTGTGCTTGTTCTTCGGTTTATATTGAATTTATCAATTTTGATTTGAATTCTAAAAGTTCGCTTAACTTATTAAATTATAACATGATTTAATTCGATTTAAATATAAAAAGTTAATAATTTGAATCAGTCTAATTAGAATCCGAAAATAATTTTATAATTGAAATGATCTGAAACTAAATTGATCCAAAACCTAAAATGATTAAACTGAAATAACTTGAAAAATTAACTTAAAATGATATAAACTCAAATTAAATATAATTTTATTTTTAGAAAATAATAAAAATTATTAGTTTATTTTAATTTTATAACTTTAAATTATTTTCTCTTTAGTATTATAATTAAATAGTTTTTAATATTATCTTTTTTTATGATTAAAAAATAAAAACAAATTATTTTATAATTGTAATTATATATTATAATTAAATTTTATTCTTATGTTTATTACTATATATTATAAATAAAGGTAGTTTTTTTTTTTGTTACTTTGATAAAAATAATTAAACAATAGAAATAATTTTTTTTAAAAATTAACAATAATTTAATAAAATTAATTATAACACTTACTTTTAGATATTTTATCATAAATTTCATATAATAAAATCATTACTTTTAAAAATAGCTAAAAGGAGAAATCCACCTAAAAATCAAACAAAATCTGGATTGAATATAAGAACACATATTTTTTTATATATAATCAAAATATAGCATCTTTCAAGATATAAAATTACAATTCAATAAAATTAGATTTATCATTTATATATCTTATTATAATGATTTTTACCAATAAAACCTTATCATATGATGTACAATAAGTTAAATCTCTTGTCATTAAAAACTAGTATTAATGGTTGCTTTTCATGGCTTATACTCTTTTTTTTGGACATAATGGCTTATACTCTTCTTAAGCATAAAAATTTACATATTTTACAATTATGTAAATAGCTTTAATTAGATGTTTCACTTTTTATGAACACAATAATATTCATTTATTTTTAAATAAAATTTAATAAATCTTTTTTAATCAAATAATTTATTTGAGTTTACTCTAAAAATCAAGATTCAACCCGAAATAACTTGAATTTACACGATCCGATACAATAACACAAGTATCAAACTTAAATTATTTGAGTTCAAAATGATCCAAATCAAAAGCAATCAAAATTCAAAATGAATTAAAATTAAAACAAACTAAATCCAATATTAATCAAATTAATCTAATTCAAATTCAATTCGACCAACCAATTGAGGACTATTTTGGTATTAGAAGAAAAAAATCAGAAACTTTTTTTTTAAAAATTTCTTTGTACTTTTTTCCCCTTTACAAGAAAAATAAAAAATTAAATAAAGAAAAAGCAAATGAAAAAAAAAAACGATGGCTCTTATATTATTTATACCGCCATTAAAATTTTTAATTGGGTTTGGTGCATGAGTAGAACTATTCATCAGTTGAATAAGTTATCCATAAAATATTGATCGAGTTTAGATATGAGTTTTTTAAATTAATATTGACTCGATTTAAATTATTATTTAAATAATAAAAATATTTTTATTTAATTTAATTATAAATATTAATATAAAAATATTTTTAATATTATTTTAAATAATAAAACAATTTTCTTACCTATCTGAATCTTAAGAAGGATATGAAATAATTTTGAGCTACGATTTGACCAGTCCATAAACACCTTCGATCAGGAATTAAATTACATCAATTTAATTATTAAAATTTAAAATAACCAAAAAAATGAAACAATTATGTCTTTCATATTTTATATAATAATTTTTTAAAAATATTATTTATTTAATTCAAAATAATTTATCAATCTTTTTAAAAGTTATAATTTTTTTAAAAAAATTTCCTGTCAATTAGGTTTTTAAAATAAATTTTTACTCAAATAGCCAGTAGCATAGAGTTGTAATTTAATTTGCATATATAATATGGATTTAAAAAAATAATTATTGTATCCATATCATATTTATATATTTTATCATATCATAATCATATTTAATATTTTTTATATTTATATTAACTTTGATAAATTTATTATTCATATTAAATAAATTTTAAAAATTTATTTTATATAATTTTTTTATATATATTATATTCGTATAATTATATTAAATACTGAACTATAATTTAATTTGTAATCTCGGAGGAACAGATTCTGAGTATTGAATCTTTGAATTGGGGTCTCGATCAGCCTCTTAATCTAAAAAGAGGAAGAAAAGAAAAGAGAGTAAAAGGGTTAGAGTATTGTAGATTTTGATTCTGTCTATGAATCTTTGATTTTAAAAGGATGGCGCAATCTATTTCCCGACAGTCATCTAATACTCCCGGAGGATTTCGAATTCAAGCTCCATTGGTAAGCTCCAACATCATCTTTGCCCCTTCTTCTTTCTTTTTTTGTTCCTTTTTTTTTTTCTTTGGGTGGAAATTAATAAGGTCTTAGAGACACTTAGTTGATGAAACGTGATTTGAAGATGCCCAGATGGAGTTATGGAAAGATGACATGGTTCTCTTTTTGAGATTTAGTTTTCATGAAATTTGAAGATACCCAGATGGAGAATTTGACTTAATTGGGCAATTTGGACTCTAAATTTTGAGACGTTGACAGGGCTTAGAGCCTTAGAGTGATAATGGTTTTTTTTTTTTTAATTTCCTCTTTTTTTTCGTTTAAAGGGTTTCTGGAAATAACCACGTGAAATGCTTAGTTGTTTTGTGTATTTTGGGTGGGAATTCTGCTATATTCATTGTGTTGTTCTTTCTTTGGGCAAGCTATTGATTCACAGATCAAATTATTTTGAGTCAATCTACCATTCTTTTGGGGTTAATTTGAGATTTAATGAATATATAAATAAGGATCATTTTCCTTTTTTTTTTTTTTTTAATACTTTGCAACTTGCAGCTTTAACTTGTCTGTTCTCAATTCTCAGTATTTCCATTCTGCATTTAAACTCCTGCAACTTAGGTGTTTTCTTTTCCCCTCTTTTTTTTTTTTCTAATTCTTTTTCTCTTCAAATTTGATGAAGATTTTTTTTTTCTTGAAAGAGAATAAAATTTGGTATTAGATTATGCTGGCATTGGTTCTAGCTTCATTGGTATATGTACTTTTCTTCACTTGTTGATATTTTGAGAGATTTGTTTGTTATTTCGAATCTGCTTTAGTTCAAGTGTTATTTTACTTTATTGAACATCAACATAGTCCTTTTTTTTGTTAGACAATAATATGATATAAAGCATTAAAAAGAGATATGGCTCTGCAGTTTTTTGCCTGGCTTATTTGTATACTCTTCCTTAAGTTACATGCTAATTTGGCTACTAGCATCATTTAGGAAGAACTTTGGAGGAGCCTCTATTGGTTCCTCATATTGGTCTATAGATGGACATGCATATATAGCTTGTGGCTTCGTGGTTGATATATGGTTTGATCGTTTGTGACAGATCATGAATGAACTGGTTTTAAGTGCTTGAGGTAATTTTGTTAGAGTAGAGTGACGGAAAACAAGACCAAAGGAATTGTTGGGTCTAAACCTATTAGCACTCTTAGGTTCAATAATTATCCAATATGATTCAAGTCTATTTGATGTTGTGTTTCTATGTATGTACTCCTGAGACTCCAGCAATCCAGCTCTTATATCATAGATCTCTAGTCTCTTAGATGGTAACACACATGCAAAGTCCTGCTTACCTGCTTGTGGCGGGTTATGCCTGGAATTTTATTACTTTATATTAGTTGGCCATTATCTATCATTGCAAGCTTTTGGATTTAATGGTTCTCTCAAATATCAGAAACCTAAAAGCTCGAATTTGTGGTTAAAAGGCTGATAACTTGTTGTATACTGTAGCGTACTCCCTCATGTGTAAATTCATTGGCGTTGGCACATGGCCCAAGAATTAGGTCTTTGCTTGCCTAGCATAGGAACTTTATTTTTTAGTTGAATTGAAGATATTATTATCAAAGTAGGTTAGTTAAACTTAAATACCATATTGGATGATCACTGGTCCTAATTGTATTCTTTGGTTATCTTACAACTAATATTTAGACCCTTTGTTCTTTGATTCCATGTGTTATGTAGTAACTTTTATGTTCTTCTTCCCTTTCTGCCTGAGTTTTCGCATGTCCTGTGGTCTCAATTCAGATCTTTTCCTTAATAAGAGGGGAAGGAATGGAGCGGCTGCTTGCCTTTTTGGAATGGTTTTGTACTTGATAGGCTTTAAAGAAACTTGGAGTATCACAGCTTCTATATTTATTTCTGAAAAATTGGAGATGCAAAGTTTCTAGGAACTAAATCTGTTGATACCTACACTGGATTTTGAAAATGGGTGAAGTGCACCATCTCCAATCTCCATACAGCCCAAGAAATTGCAAAAAAAGAGAAACTTCCTGCAGTACTCATATCTTAGCTCCATCTGAAGCTCTAGGTAGAATCTCATGTCACAATATGGGCATCTGGCACATAACACGTTAAAGGAAGCAGCTTTTCAGGGTAGAAAACACACAAAATCTAGGGAGGAGTTGATCTAAACCCATACTGCTGAATTTTCTCAACAAAAAATTTGAAAAGTTTTCTTTGGTTTTCATCTGGAAATGATGATAATGGATCGATGTTGCTGCTTTGTTGATAATTGTTTGTAAGCTCATATGGTGCAAGGTACAGATTTTAGCAAAAGGCACAATAATTGATCAATGATGCATCCAATATGAGTAGTTCTCTTTATTGGATACTGATGTCTATCTTTTTTAGTTTCTAACTTGAAAATTTTTGCAGGTTGATTCTGTATCTTGCTATTGTAAAGTGGATTCTGGATTAAGGACGGTTGCTGAAGCAAGAAAATTTGTCCCAGGATCAAAGCTTTGTATCCAGCCTGATATCAATCCCAATGCACAGAAGAGTAAAAACTCGCGCAGAGAGAGGACTCGAGTGCAGCCACCTCTCCTGCCTGGCCTTCCCGATGATCTTGCCATTGCATGTCTGATTCGAGTTCCTCTTGCTGAACACCAAAAACTCCGTCTAGTTTGTAAGAGATGGTATCGCCTTCTGGCTGGGAGCTTCTTTTATTCTCTTAGGAAAAGTCTTGGAATGGCAGAAGAATGGGTTTATGTCTTCAAGAGAGACCGTGATGGAAAGATCTCATGGAATGCATTTGACCCTATCCATCAACTGTGGCAGCCACTTCCTCCAGTTCCAAGGGAGTATTCTGAGGCCCTTGGTTTTGGTTGTGCTGTTCTAAGTGGTTGCTACCTTTATTTGTTTGGAGGAAAGGATCCGCTAAAGGGGTCAATGAGACGTGTTATTTTCTATAGTGCCCGGACAAACAAGTGGCACAGAGCACCGGATATGCTTAGAAAACGTCATTTCTTTCGTTCCTGTGTAATAAATAACTGCCTTTATGTTGCTGGTGGGGAATGTGAGGGAATTCAAAGGACTTTACGATCTGCTGAAGTTTATGATCCTCACAGGAACCGATGGAGTTTTATTCAAGATATGAGCACTGCTATGGTACCATGGATTGGGGTAGTCTATGATGGAAAGTGGTTTCTCAAAGGGCTGGGGTCCCGCCGTGAAATTACGAGTGAAGCATATGATCCTGAAGCTAATTCCTGGATTCCAGTCAGCAATGGGATGGTTTATGGTTGTCGCGACCCTTGTATCTCTTTAAATGGACGGCTCTACACCCTGGATTGCAGTGACGGGTGCAAGCTTAGGGTGTATGATGGGGCCACAGATTCATGGAACAAATTTATTGATAGTAAGCTTCATTTAGGGAGTTCTCGAGCCTTGGAGGCTGCTGCTATTGTTCTTCTCAATGGCAAGCTTTGTATCATTCGCAATAATATGAGCATAAGTCTGGTTGATGTTTCCAATCCGGATAAACACGTTGAGAGCAACCCTCATCTTTGGGAAAACATTGCTGGCAGAGGTCATTTAAGGACTCTTTTTACAAATATATGGTCAAGTATAGCTGGCCGAAGTGGTTTGAGAAGTCATATTGTTCACTGTCAGGTGCTTCAAGCATGACAACCAGTATTGAAGTTTACTTATCCATTCTCAGAGATTCCTGCATTTGATGAGAATTGTCATGTCATGGTAGTTGGATTCAAATGTTTATTTGTTCGCCAACATTTTGGGGCTCAGCACCTTCTGAATGGAAAAGCTGAGAGCATACTCTCTGTTACCTTTTCCAGATGTTTATTCTTTGCTATGGAGATTGATATCAACAGTGAGCCACCTGGAGAGGGGATTGATATCCTCATTAACTATGTTCTGCTTGTCGTTGACTCGAAGAAGTGAAGCAATGAAGATGACAAGGGTGCTTTTGAGTTATATTTGTAGAACAGCTTGGATGTTAATCCCATGGTGCATTTGCAGGTGAGGTGGTTCACTGTTGATCTCATCAATAGAATTATGAGGGTATTTCTTTACATTTATGAGGAAAGCAGACACTTGTAAATCCTGTGATTTGGGCCTTAGGATTGTCTTTTTGTGATATCTTATCTTTCGTAGTATTTAATCTTTGAGATGTACATGGTTTATCCGATATATATATATATATATATATATATATATATGTATGAAGAAATATCTATTTATATTTAGTGTAAAATTGGGGAGTTCTACAGTTTTTTCTAATACTTGAATCAAAATTCTACCTCTAAGATTAATCAAAACATATTTTGATTACAACGATTTCTTCTTTCTATATAAGGTCCTTTTTTGCCCCCTTTTTACAATTCTCTCCTCTAATTCTCTAAAAATCTGAAAATTCTATTTCTCCGAAACCGAACAATGACTACCCACAAAAAGCAATTGCCATGGTTGTTTTTCTGTTATTAAAGTGGTTTCTCTCAAAGAAGTAACTCTCCCAAAGCTGCTGGGACAAAGATCGGATTCACATAAGAGGCAGGAAAGTAGGCAAAACCAACGATGTAACAAAATCATAAATGTTTGTCTAATTTGGTTATTTCTTCTCTAAAATGTTGCTGCATAAAAGAAGATTAAAACAATCTGAAGCTGCTGTAAATGCCAGCCTTGATTCAAAAAATGGGATGTTTAAAATCAAAATGGTCTGTGCGTCAAATCCATGCTTCATAAATTCAGAGATTTAAATGTTGTATATGATGAATTCATAGCTGCACAGTTGTTTTTTTTCTCTCAAGTAATCTAAAAAGCCTTGTTCAAGCTCTTTATTGAGCCAATACATGTACGGAAGATGGATGATTTAATCTATATAATCCTGACCTGTGCCAAAAACAGAAAATCATTGCGAAGTGTCTGCGAAGTTATATATTCTTCCTTTTCAATTTTAATTTGATCATTAGATTTCACCTTCAGTCCCCATCTTCAGTCACCTCCTTATCAATGCATTCTTTCATTCTTTTTTTCCAATAAAAAATTATTCTGATTAAAAAGAAATAGAGCTAAGGAGAATTTTAGTTAGAATTTTCAGTTTTGAAGAGAGAAAAAAATTTAACTGAGGAAGATAAGAATTGTAAAAGAAAAAAAAATATATCTTTTTAATCAAAATCTGTTTAAATTAATCTTAGCCTTAGATTTAATTTTGATCTTCTTTAGTTTTAAACATGTAAGCAAACTCTTCCCATATATATATATATATATATATATATATATATATATGTAATATACATTTGGTTGAAAAGGTTGGACTGAATTAGTTGAATTGATTGATTAACCGGCCTAAAATCAGTTCAATCAATAAAAAATATAAACGAAATCATAATAATTATTTAAAGTTATAGTAAAGATTGTACCAATAAATTAAATAAAAACTTTTATTAATTATTTATTATATTTAATATTTATTTAATATTAAAATTAATTTTAAAATATTTAAAATTTTATTTAAATGAATCTACGGATTCAAACGAGGCCAATATAATATTTTATATGTACATACTCACAAGTGAAGGGTTGGATTTCACATCAAAATTATAGTTATATAAAAAATTGTATTTTCTTGTAAAAGATATAACACCGAAACCTTGACAATTTTAAACACATATTAGTAGCCATAGACAAGTCATCTCAAAAGTCAATCTTTTTGGTCAAGTAAGAACAGCACTTAAACCCAATTTTCATAACAAAGAATCTTATCTCATACAACACATCTCTCTCTCTCTCTCTCTCTCTCTCTCTCTCGTGTCAGATACTTAAAAATATTGTTTGTCAGCATGATTGTAGTCAAATGATTTTCAATGCTCAACGCTGATTTTAAAAACTGTATTGTAATTAATGCATCATTATCCTTGTAGTGTCTCTTTTATGTTTAGTTGTATCGTTATGAGCATTGATAATATCACTTTTAACCCCATACTCTCGCAAATCAACGTTAACAGAACATTTGAAGTTGTTTCATATAATATCAATGTCATACTCCAAACCTTTAGATATATAAAATTCAAAATAAATAAGGAAAAAAAAATATATTGCTTTACAAATGATTTACTTAGGAACTTAAGCATGAGAAAGTCTTGATTCAACGAAGTAAGGAAAATGGAAAGCAACAAGATAATGCATTGAATGCATCACTGAATTCCTCATTAAGATTTACCCAATTTAAATTAGGTTCTTCTACCATAATCAATGGTCTTACTTGAGTAACCAAAATACATTGTCGAACAGCATCCTCCAGAAGCAACAGTAAAAGCTATGTGTGTAAAGATCTCTCGACCGCTAGACATGAGAAATAAAAATTATAAGGAATCACCATCAATCAGTTTTTTGTTAAAAATGTTAAGACAACAGCAACAACCTCTCGTCCGACATCAGCATCAACTCAATCAGCAGCCAACATCCAATACGAGAGCAGCAACTATGCTGGCAGCAATACAAATTCTAAATAAACTAAAACACTACAATAACAACCAATCTGTTATTTGTATTTTGAATTGAAACTTATCCCACTTATCCTTAAGCAAGTTGTTACATTTAGTAATTTAAATAATAGGATTAGCTTACTTATCACTTGAACTAATCTGCATGCATAAATACATAGTCAAGATCATATTAATCAAATAACCCTTTTCAGCTTTTAATCTGTAGCCTTTACCAAAAAAAAAAAAAAAAAGTGGAGTTCGCCTGAAAATAGAAAGTCAAAATGGGTTTGGGAGTATGACTAGTATTAGCACCTTGCGTCGTCCATTCAAATATGGTACTAATTAATCGTTAATTTTAACCTTGACAAAAAAAATTATTTTAATTTTGATACATAAAAATAATTGTTTGAATTAACTAATTTTAAAATTTATATATTATATAAAATAATATGAAGTTATCCCTCAATTGATATCAATTGAGAAGTAATTTGATAAATAAAAGCAAATTAAGGGAGAAACAATTGAGAGATAATTTTCGGAAATATAATCAATTTAGGGGTATTGTGATAAAGATCAATCAATTGAGAGGTAATTGTGGCAAATACCATTTGATTGAGAGGCAGTTGTGGCTGGAGGAGAAAAAAAGAAAAAGAAAGAAAGTAAAAAGGAAAAAAGAAGGGGAAAAAATGGAGAATTATGATAAAATGTTATATCAATTATTATAAGATTTAAAATAAATTATATATTTTAATTATTAAGGATATAATTACGTTAATTATAATTTTAATTAGGTTACTTCTTCTTATACATTCTTTTTTAGTTTTTTGGGTCAAGGTCCATTTTTATTTAAGAAAAACTTAAAGTACAATTTATTTTTTATTCAAATATTGTATCATGTCGAGTACACTTTTAAAAATTTAAAGCTTTTTCAAGAGAGTTATTTATTTAATTTAATTAAAAAAACATCC
>JBBYHM010000012.1:9414014-9439034 GCA_038381775.1 Adansonia rubrostipa
AATAACAAATCCATAATGTTTGCCTTCTAAGATTAATGTTCTAGTAGGACCAAAAATATCAATGTGAATAAGTTGTAATACTCTAGTTGTTGAAACAATATTAACTGGTTTGAATAAAGCTTTTCTATGTTTCCTTTGAACACATGCATCACATATTGTATCATTATCAAATGTCATCTTTGGCAATCCAACAATAAGGTCTTTTCTAGATAGTTTGCAAATTACATTCATACTAGCATGTCCTAATCTTCTATGCCACAATAAAGGCAAGTCATCATTATTAGCAACGAAACAAACTTTTCGAGAAGATAAGTCATCTAGATGCATAACATAAACATTTCCTTCTCTATATGCTACAAAAATAATTTTATTTGTCTTAATATCAACGACTTAACAATTCATTGATTCAAAAAAAACTTTTATGCCTTTATCACATAATTGACTAATACTAAGGAGATTATGTTTAAGACCTTTGACAAATAGAACATTTTCAATTTTGGATGAAGAGTTGTTACGTATGGTTCCAATACCTTTAATGTGTCCTTTTGAGTTATCACCAAAGGTAACATTTCCTCCATCCTTAGGCCTTACCTCCATGAATTGATTTTTGTCACTGGTCATGTGTCTTGAGCATCCACGATCAAGGTACCACAAATTTTCCTTTGTTAAATTTTCCTTGAAGCAATGCACTTCCTCCTGCAACCACAAAGTCATATTTTCTTTTTAGGTACCCAAATTTTCTTTAGTCCTTGAATATTAGTGTTCAAAATTTTTGTGCCTTTTGAAATCCATTTTAATTTGATAGCTTTATCTTAAGATGTGCTAACACCCTTAGGGACCCATACTCTCCTAATAAGCTTGCCTCTATAAGTGATAGTTTTTAAGGAAAATGTGTGGAATGTGTGACCAAGTTTATGGAATGAGTAGATATTCTAGATGCATCAAATGATTTGTTTTGTGTTATAAAGAAATTCTTGAAGCAAGTTTTTTTCAACTCTATTATAGCCTAAAACATCTTTATCAAAGAATGCTCTTTGTGTTTCTAGCATGTTATTCAATTTTTGTTGTGCCATATAAAACCTTGTAAATGAGTTATGCAAGTTTATGTTCTTCTTGGTTAGATCATTGATATTGACTTGTAGCTCATCTATTTTCTTCTTAAGATCATTTGTCATGCTTAGTGTTTCATTTTCTTCCTTAAGTTTAGAAATCATTTTCTTGTATTTTAAATTCATGACTTCGAATTCTAATGCTAATTCATCAAATGCATCTTGTAATTCATCAAATGAGTAAGTATTAGCATTAGAAGATACCTTGGGCTCATCTTATGCCATGAGACATTGGTTAGCCACCTCCTCATCGTCATTATCGGATATGTCACTATCACTCTATGTGGCCACTATAGCCTTTTTCTTTTGCTTCTTTGGGTTTAATTTCTTCCACATTGGACATTTAAATTTGATGTGTCCTAGTTTCTTGCACTTATAGCAAATGATTTGTTCTTTCTCTTTCTTGCCTGAGTCTCCCTTCATCATTTCTTTTCTATGAGGTTTTCTTGCTTTGTTTATTCTTATAAATTTGTTGTATCTTTTTACAAACATGGCCATTTCTTCATCTTCCTCAACCTCTTCCTCATCATTATCACTAAGAGTGTTTTGTTTTAAAGGCAATGCTTGCCTTCTTTGATGGCTCTTATCCATGCTTGATCTTCATCTCATAGGTTAGAAGAGAACCTATGAGTTCATCCAAAAAGAGTGTGTTGGGATCTTTAGATTCTTCAATTATTGTCACTTTTGCTTCCCAAGACTTAGAAAGACTATTAAGTAGCTTCTTCACCATCTTTTTATTTGGATAGGTCTTTTCAATGCCTTCAACCTATTGATAACATCTGTAAACCTATCTGGCATTTCTTTAATGGTTTCATCTGCCTTCATCTTGAACAATTCATAGTTAAGTGTAAGCATGCTTATTTTAGATTCCTTGACTTGATTTATTCCTTTATGTGTGGTTGCTAACTTGTTCTACACTTGCTTGGCATTATCACATAATAAGACTCTATTATACTTACTTAGACCAAGAGCACAAAATAGTGTGTGCATGGCCTTGGAATTTAATTATGCCATTTTGGTATGTTGTTCATCGTATTCTTTTTCTTTCTTTGGCATAACATAATCTCCAACTTTCTTCTTTGGGATGAGTGGTCCATTAACGATGATCTTCCATCCTTCATAGTCATTTGTTTGGATAAAGAGCCTTATCCTTGTCTCCCAATATGAGTAGTTATCACCATTGAAGAGTGAATGTCTCATGATGGAATGTCCTTCAAGTCCAATGGCATTTGCATTTGTCTCAAATGCCATGAGACAAACTTCTTCTTAGCTTTTCAACTCTTGTAGGCTTCTTGAGGCTTTGATTGCCATGTTTGCATTCTCCATTTTTGAGCTATGAAAGATCTTTTCTCAAGGTTGTGAGACCTATAATAGAGACCAAAACTCTGATACCAATTGTTAGCTCAAGGGAAAGATCGAACCAAGAGGGGGTGAATTGGTTCTTATAAAAACTTAATAAATTTGAAGTAAATTGAAAATTAAAAATAAGTTAAGGGTAAAAAAAATAAACAATCAATGTATAGAGGTTTAGTCCTTGAACTTGGCACCTATGTCCTCTCTGCTTGGTACTTTCTTCCTAAGGTGATCCCCATAATTCACTAAACAAATTGTTACCTTTAAGGCTAAGGTATAACCTTACACCACTATCTTTCAAGGCTTAGATAGAACCTTTCAATCCCTTTGAGAATTCTACCCCAAATTCTTAAATCTTTTCACTCACTTTCACATAACCCCTTTTGTGATATGAATAAAGTATTTTGCAAATAGATTGAACCTCTAGTAGGTAGATGTTTGCTGAAATTTAAGTACAAGATGAATGAGATACAAATAGGCTTGAAGAGTATAAATTTGATACAAGTAAAAAATGAAGAATATGAAGATTTTTGAGCTTTTGTTGTTCAATGATTTAATGATTTTTTGTATCTCTGCTTTGTCAGCTATTGCGAACCTCTATTTATAGCTAGAAATTAATTCATAGATTGGGCATTTAATGTGGTGGTTAGAGAGTCGTTGTAGCCTTCATAAATGCTTGTTTCCGTCTAGGCCTGCACTATAGTATCGATACAATACCAATAATATCAATACATGAATCAAAAAAGTGACTGTTACAACCTATTATATCGATGCAGGGAGCTGAGTATCGATACTAAGCAAGCTGTATCGATATAGACACACTTGTATCGATATATTTAAGGGTTTCAGCCAAACTTTGGCTACTACCAAGCCTTGTATCGATACACATGGGGTGAATATTGATACCAAGCAAGCTGTATCGATATAGACACACTTGTATTGATACATTTGAGGGTTTTAGCCAAACCTTGGCTACTACCAAGCCTTGTATCGATACACATGGGGTAAGTATCAATACCAAGCAAGCTGTATCAGTATAGACACACTTGAATCGATACGTTTGAGGGTTTTAAGCATAGTATCGATACATTTGTTTCTTTGTATCAAGAGAAACCTTAAAAAAAAAAAAAAAACATTTGTGAAATAATTTTTGTTGACTCAAGCATAACTCAAAAAATATTCTAAGTATAAATATACATTTTGGACCATATATATTTTTTGACAAATTACAAACTTAATACTTTTCAAAATATTTTTTAATTTAAACACAAATACCAAGTTGAGTATTAATTTTAGCTTAAGTTGTTTGTTATATCAAAACCAAAATCAAAGTTAAGACATAATACTAATCTAAGCTTGTTTCTAGACATTATCCAATTATTTTCTTAAGTAATTGAGGCTTTTTATGAGATATATGTCATCAAGGTCCTATTTATTTATTTCTATTTATTTGTTAAATTAGTTGTTGATTCCTCGATTGACTAAATATATTTCTTACCCTTATGATTAAATTGCCTTTGCCATAACTTAACGCTTAAATCCATTTTATTTTATAGGAAAGCAATGTTTCCCGTTAAGGCTTTTTCTAGGTTTTTTGCTAAACTATTAGGGAAGATTTTGAAAATAATCTTAATTTGAAATTTTTTTCTAATTAATAAACTGAGAATTGTTTTTTAAAATAAAAACTCCTATGATCCCTCGAGCAAATGAGGGTCATAGGAAATCTTAACATTATTAAAACTTAAGATTTTCCTAATAAAAATCATTTTTTTAATTTCTTTATTGAAATATTATTAATTCCATCCTAAATTAAATTGGTTTGTCATATTTTTTGTCATGATAAAATTGACATTTTACGTTAAGACATAACACATCCATATCTGTTTTCTTATACAAGATAACACAATATCTTTGGGTTAAAGTTTTTTTCCATGATCTTCTACCAAACTATTGACGAAGATCTTGAAATTTTGAAAATACCTTTTTTCCAAAATGATGATTTGAAAAACATTTTCCAAAGATAAAATGAACTATTAGGGAATATAAGAAACTCTCAAAATTATGAGAAGTCAGTAACTCTGACAAATAAAAAATCATAAATAATATTTTAAGGGGACTATAGCTAACTATTGAGAAATGAAAATCATGAAACTTGGCCTTAGATAACTTATGGCTACTAGGTACTGATTTAAGGCATAGTAACCTTCCCTATGCATAACCGACTCTTGAACCTAACTCTCTTTCTAGTTTTCAACGTAGACCTTAAAATTAGTATTTTTAAAATGACTTTTGAAATTTTTGGACCAATTTTAATAGGTGTTCGATCACATCTAGCCCAAAAATATTGATGTTGAGTTCAATTTCTTAGCTATTTTTTAATAGCCATATTAGAAAAGTCGGACAAGCAGTTTAGTTTGACAACCCAATCCTATTCTTAAACAAAAATTATTTTTTTTTGCTATAATGTGTCAGGTTTGTATTCGGTAAGTTATGACAAGGGATATATATTTATAACTGCATTGTCATTTGCATCTTACAGGAAACTTATACGTCACTCGAGGAAGACATTTTCATTTGCTCCTTGGTAATGAACATTTATGTATATTGAATGAGAGCATTTGCATCCTAAATTGCATATAGCGAAAGAAGAAAACCAATCCTATTCTTAAACAAAAATTATTTTTTTCCTATAATGTGTCAAGTTTGTATTCGATAAGTTATGACGAGGGATATATATTTATAACAGCATTGGCATTTGCATCTTACAAGAAACTTATACATTACTCGAGGAAGACATTTTCATTTGCTCCTTGGTAATAAACATTTATGTATACTGAATTAGAGCATTTGCATCCTAAATTGCATATGGGGAAAGAAGAAAAATCATGAGCAAAGAAAATGAACAAGCACACGATTAAAAAAATTAAAATAGAAAAATTCTAAATGGAGAATTTTTGTATATCTTTTGATTGATTAACTTTAAATGATGAATTTTTAACTAAAGAAAATTTTTAGTGCAGGTGCTAGATCTTAGGTGGTGATATTTAAAGTATTTGATGAATGAATTATTATTTTTGTAAAATCTTCAATGGTGATATCCAAAGCATTTAATGAAAGAATTCTCATTTTAGTAAAACTCTCAATGTTGATATCTGAAGCATATAATGAAGGAATTTTTATTTTAGACAAGCTTTTAGTGGTGATATCTGAAGCATTTAATGAATAAATTTTTGTTTTGGTAAAAGTTTCTAGTGGTGGTACCCAAAATTTTCCACATTCAACTCTTGTTAATATCCAAAGCTTCTAATAATGATATCTAGAACCTTCCATGGACAAGCCTTTTATGGGAATATTTGAAATGCTTGAAAAGAACCTTAGACATTAAAGTGTTTGTCATGATATCCAAAATCTTATCTGTACAGGTCTTCAATGGATATATCCAAAGTGTTTGAAAAGGAATTTGACACATTCAAGTATTTGATGGTGATATCTAAAGCTTCTAGTAGTTATATCTAGAATCATACAAGGATAAGTCTTCAGTGGTGATATCCAAAGCATTTGGCAAATATACCCATTCAAGTCTTTAGTCATGATATCCAAAGTTTCTGGTGGTGATATCCAGGATTTCTCATGGTCTAAGTCTTTGGTGGTGATGTTTAGAAATTTCCATGGCTAAATCTTTAGAGGTGATATCCAAGGCTTACAATTATGATATCCAAAATTTTTTATGGTTAAGTCTTTGGTGATCATATCCAAAATTCTTATGGTTAAGTTTTTAGTGGTGATATCTAGAATTTCTGATGGTTTAAGTCTTTGGTGGAGATATCTAGAAATTCCAATGGTTAAGTCTTTGGTTGTGATATTCCACTAGTGATATCCAAAATTTCTCATGTTCAAGTCATTTATGGTGATATCTAAAGCTTCTAGTGGTTATATCCGAAATTTGCTATGGTCAAGTCTTTAGTAGTAATATCCAAAGCATTTAAAAAAAAAAAACTCACTCATTTAAGTCTTTGGTAGTGATATATGAAACTTCCACTAGTGATTTATATTTTCTTTATAAAGTTAAACTTGTTTTCTTAAGACGAGCTGAGACCTGAGACTACCATCGAGGTATGCTCTTTAAATAAAATCATTAAAATCTAATTTATCAACTTAATGGATTAAATAGAAAGAAAAAGTTCTTTCCAAGATGTGATTTCCAAGCTAGACAAAATTATTGTCCATAGTCTTTACTTTATTCCTTGTTCTCAATAATAAATGAAAAGGGACAACTGTTAACACTTAATTTTTTTGGTTTTTAAATAATTAATTTTCTTTAATTTTTGGTCACCAAAGAATGTCTTGTATCTCTAATTGGACATTTTGGAAAGGTAGTTGATAGGAAAAAATTGAAGAAATTAAGTTGATGGAGCAAATAAGTTAAAAAAATATGAGGATTGAGTTAGAAGAATTAAAAGTTTGGAAAAAAAGAATTATGGGGGAATTGAGGAAAAGAAAATTTGAGAAAATTCAAGCAAGAAGAAGCGAAAATTGAAATGTCCAATTACAAGAAGAAATGATAAAAAAATACTATTGAAAGATTAGATTGTGAGAAGTGGGATTAAGGCCTCAATTGAAAATAGATAACCTAGGGATTAAATTAAAAATAGTACAAAATTTGAAAGAAATCAAACTAAAGGCCTAATTCATAAAATTGAAAGGGGAAGAGGCAAAATTAGTGAAACTAGGATACTAGGCGAGCGCAATTATAGATCAATTAAAGAAAATAAGGTGAAAAGAGAGGGAATTAAGAAAGGGACTGAACTAGAAATACTCAAAATTTAAAGAAATCAAATTGGAGGACTAATTCATAAAATTCAAAGAAGAAGGGCTAAAATTAATGAAATTAAAGTCTCAAATGAGCACAATTAGAGATCAATTGAAATAATTGAGGCGATATAAAGGTGGAATTGAAAAAAAGATCAAATTAAAAATAGTGAAAAGTTTGAAAAGTGAAATTAGTACCAATCGGTAAAATTGAGATGGGGAAAGGCCAAATTAACTAATTAGGATAATAAAGGAGTATAGTTGGAAAATTACTTTAGGGAATTGAGATAACGAAAAGGTGGAATTGAAGGACAATTAAAGGAAAATGATGATAGAGACCAAATTAGGAAAAAATTAAAAAGTTGAAGAATTTCAATTGAGAGCCAAATTAAAAGAGAACAATGAAGGAAAAATGGAAATTCATAAAATTAATAACCTAATTGAAAAAAATAAAAGATATATGGAGGGGATTCTAACCTATCTAACTACCCTTTGCTATGATTTTTTATGCTTTTTTTATTTAAGCAAAAATTCCACACCAGACTCTTTTAGAATCTAATCTAAGTTTCCTCTCCAAATATCTTTATAAGTATATGGATGCCTTGGAAGGAAAAAGAAAAATATTTCTTAGAGGGTTTTTTTTTACAGATATTTCTTATTATAAAGTAATATTTCGAGTTAAGATATTCTTTAAATCTTTTGCCATGCTTTTAGAACGATTTTGAAAGTTTTGATTAACATAAAATACCCTTTTTCAAACTATGATTCAAAATTTTTTCTTTAAAATGAAAAATATCATATCCCACTAGACACTCAAGAAGTATAAGAAATTTTATGGTTAAAAGAAATTTGAGTCATTCTCAATAATGCAACTTCATGTTACTTATATGATGTTAAATTAGGGTGTTTTATGATTTTTTTTAACTCACTCTCAATTTCATCATACATTACATTGAAATGTAGAAATCTTGGTTATACTCATAAAAATTGGATTTAATTTTGAAAAAAAGGCATTGTTCAGGTTATGGTACCTTTCGAATCTTTTGCCATGCTATTGGGGAGGATTTTAGAAATTATTGTTAATACATAATCACCTTTCCAAATGATGATTCGCGTTCCTTTTTTAAAAATGAAAAATCTTATATTTTGTTGGACTATCAAGGAATATAGGAAATTTTTAGTTGCATAAATCTTGGATCATTTTCAATAAGGAAACTATTCTTGTCATTTTATGGAATTATTTTTAAATACTAAGATCGAAAGAAACAACCATCAAGATTCAAAGATGAAACATGGTTAATAGGTTCCAATTTACATGTGTTTTGGGGTATTTTAACCTTCCTCATACATAACCAACTCCTAAACCCATTTTGTTTTCCTTTGGCTTTAAAAGATGAATTTAAAATTCATATTTTAAATGGAACTTTAATAAATTTCAAAATTTTTTAAAAAACTAATTTTAATACGTGGCCACTTATACCTAATACAAAAAAATTGGTGGAACTTCAAAACATAGCCATCTCATGATGGACAAGCTTCCTCACCATATCGTTTTTATAGATGATGTTTTAAATAATGGTCTTGTTGAATTAAAGCACAGGCTAGTACCAACAAGCAAAGTACCTTTTGTTTTAGCCCATCAATGTCAACAAGTCTGCTATACTTGTTATCTTTTTAATAAAAAGAGAATTTTGGATTGGTTGCCTCTCTTTAAAAGAAAGGCTAAGAGTATATTTAATCATTGACCTTATACAAAAGACATAATTAATCTTAACAAAATGTTTTATCAAGAAATAGAAGTGCCTTTTTTTGCCAACTGTAATATATTTATAGGATCTTGAAAATTTTGAACTTCTTATTTATAGATAATTATAAGACATAAATTTTGTTATAGCACACCATCAAGAACAAAATGATAATGATGAATATGGATAATTCAGGGAAAGAAAGATGAATAGGAAAAAATGATGACAAAGAAAAAAAAAAGGTAAAAGAAGATAATTATGATAGGGATATCGATGATGATGACAATGACAATGGTGATGAAGATTAAAAGTCAAAGTTAAAAAGTTTGTACTTACCTTATTATTATATTATGTTTTGCTATATAATACAATGTTATTATATTCTTATTACTTCAAAATAAATTTATATTAAGTTTTTAAGTTCATTTGTTTATTTACTAATAAATTTGGTGAATGTCAATATTATAGATAAAATGCAATAAGTAGTAAAAAGTCAAAACAAACAGAAAGGTGGCATATAGGTCACATTCTGAATAACCAACATAAGATTTGGGTAATCTGATGGCCTTTCAACCTTACATGCCAACTACCTTTCTTTTCTATGGCACTCTCAAAAGTAGATTACGACCTGGTTAATAACCCATAAACCATGGATATTCCTTGAAAATTGAATTAATGATCAAGATACTTGACTTGTAACTCCTTTAGGTACCCATTGTTGATACAACAGCTCTTGGCTACTCCAAGAAATAAGGTAGAGTTCTAACAAATGGATTGCCAACGTTAGTTTATCTTGCTGATAAGTTTCGTTTGTCATATCTTCAAGATAGTAGGTTCATTGTATTTTCTTAATTTAATTTTTTAATAATAATTCATTTCATTATTTACTTATTCCTATTTTATGGATTAAAATGCTTTGCTTTTATAGTACTTTCATGGATAGTTATGTCAAATCAGCTATTTTTACATCAACTATTGCTTTAACAGACCTAGGCCTACTTGGAAAGAGGTTCATTCTAATCTCAAGGAATCCATGTAGCATTTATTGTTGGTATATGCCATTGACCAGATTAGGACATGGGATATATATATGTATATCAATTAATTGCAAACCAATCATTAATATTATTGACAAAAGGTTTTCCTTCATGTTACTGGCATAATTGACCATGATGAGATCACTTATAGGATGAATCCCATAAAGCTTAAAGGGCCTTGCAAAGGAATCATAACATATTATAATATGGGATATTATGCATTAAAGCCAACTTCCTAAAAACATTTTTGGTTATTATATTGTTAAGAAAGTGCATTGCCAATGCTCAATGACCAGTACATATTATGCCTTCCTAATTATGAAGTACAAAATTGGTCTCATAGAATGCCATGGCGATGCTTATTTAAGGAAACAATTTCATTGAACATAGCCTTATGAGAGCTTCATTTGGTATTACTTACTTAATTGTATATGAAAATGTTCCCACGTGCTAGTTGTGTAAATAGTCCTTTGACTTAGGATAGAATATCATCTTGTCTATGGAGTTTTATACTTAGATATCAACATCATAAGGTTTACTTTGATAGATGTCTAAGGTTGGTAGTTTTAGGTATGCCATGAAACATATAAAAGGCAATGAGTAATCCAGGGAGGATACGCCACTCCTAGAGACATAAAAGATATATCATATTTACTTTTAACTATGGTTAATAGGATTAAAGTCCTTGGTTAAAACATAGTGAATTATGAGGAATTGTTTCTCATAGTTTCTTTATCACTAACCATGAGTTATAAGAACTAACATGAATTGAAGCATGAGTAGATATTGTACCATGCTTCTACTAAATTCGAGGTGTTTTGTGAAAAGATCGAACTACATTAGTAGGCTAGTCATTAACAAGTTTCAAACATCTCAAAAATTACTCTACAATATTTGGGTGGTCATTATGAGTTACTAGATCCCACTCTTAACCTTGGGGCATGCATTAGTTAGACTATGGTACATGCTCATTGCCAACATGTTAGAAACCTAATGGTCACACATAATAAGATGGAATTGTTGGATTAAATCTGAGATTTAAATTTAATTTAATAAAAGGTAAATTAAATGGAAGACTTAACTGATTAATTCAATTAAGATTTATTTAAGACATAAATTTTGACTTATAAAATTTGAATTTTTATTGTCTTTTTATTACATGGTGAATAAGATTTTCTTATTTGAATTAAATGTCTTAATTTGGACATACCTTGTCTTACCTGACTATATCTTGTCTTGAAGTGAAAAAAAGTCTTACTTGGACTAAGAGTCTAATAGAGAATCAAACTGGTCACTTTCCTGAGATTCTTGATCGATTGGTATTATTTAGATATCTTGGTTTGTTAAATATTAGATAACTAATATTATACATGATAAATTTCAAGTTCAAATAATTTTAATTAGATATAAGTTTTATTCAGATAAAACTTATTAGGAGGTCCATTAAGGTTCAAAAACTTATATGACTTTATTTTGGACCAAGCTATAGTATGTCTAGCTAACATTAGCCAACTCTCTCGTAGACATCTAATTTCATTAGGCTCCTTTTTTTTAACAATTCTAAATATTTGACACTAAAAACCAAGCGGTTGCCTTGGCAAGTGTTGACATCCTCCAAAAGGAAATAAGCATTTTCAAGACCTTCTTTGTCATGTCTAAATGGCCATACATATAGGTGACAGAAAAAATATAGTTTTGAGGGTCAAAAAGAATAAATATAAGATAAAAATGATGAATATGCCAGAGAAAAATTAGTCTTTAAATATTTTCATAACCAATTTTGATATTTATTTTTGCAGATGATATCTTGATTAAATTTCTTTATTTTTAGAGATTTTTCAAAATTTTTGGTGAAATTTGGTGAATTGACTGTCATATATTTTTACCAATACTTGTGTTGTATTTATATCGTTACTCATTTTCAAAAATTAAAAATATTCAAGAAAAAAATTGTATTTGCATTTTTTACCATGAGGTGTCAAGTTGTCAAAATTTATTTTTTTAATTTTGAATTTTTCACAATACCTGAAATGTCATGATCCTCAAAATTTGTTTGGTAAAATTTGTTCCGAATTTCAGGTTTTTATCTTTATTTTTTTATTAATATTTTGAGTAATGTGTTGAATTTAATTCATTTTTACAGATTTGAACGTATTTTTGGAATTTTTTTATTTTCACAATATGAACTTTTTCTTATTTGTAAAATTTTGAGAGTTTAAAACTTTAATATTTTTACATATTTCAATAAAATAGCTTGAATACAACTTTTGAAATTCTAATTCATTTTCATTAAATATCAATTTTTTTCATAAGAATTTTTCTTGCACAATTTTATGAGTTTGAGACTTCCAATCAAGATTTTTCCATTTATTCTATTTCTTTCATCTCCAATTTTTTTTACATTTACTTATTTTAATTTTAATTCTTACTTTTAGAATTTTATAAGCTAGTTTCATGAAAACTAATTTAGTTGGATTTCAATTATCACCTAACAAATTTAATTTAACTCTAACTATTCCATTAGGTGATCTTATCTTGATCATCATCAAGTACATGGTAACGAGGCTAATAGTACAAGATAATTTAATGAATGCTTATCTTAATTTACATATATCCATGAAAAAAAATAATAAAAATATATTTCAATTTTTGGCCCAGGGGATTTTTCTTCCCCTTAGCCGAATCCTTCCCCTATAAATATGGGATGGATGATTCAAGTGAGTGGCTAATGGTTTTCCCAGAAAAGAATGGCAATAATATTTAAGCAAAATCAAGTTTTTTACAATTTTTTGTATCTTTGGGGTAGAAACACATAGAAAATTTTTAGTTTTTGTTCATTTCATTCATTTTTCTTCCTTTTAGTGAGACAAAATAATTTTTGCGCTCATGGATTTTAATACATGTTGAAAGGTCCTGTGTGAAGGCTATGAACAAGATTCTTTGATTTAATTGTTATGTTTGATTTTTCTTAACAGTACTTGATTTTCTTCATGAAATATGTTTTTGTTTGTATGATATTGATTTTTTCATATATATATGTGTGTGTGTGTGTTCATGTCAAGACTATTTTCCTTGGTATTTTCATATTAATATGCTGATAAAACATGTTTATATGTTTATTTCTCATGATTTATCACATGATGATATTGATTAGAGCTTGGTAGAATTAGGATATATGATTATTGTGTTAGAAAATTTTTATTGTTATATTTTTGAATGAAGGTCGAACCTCATGGTGGCTTTTGGATTTAATTTATTTATGATGATTTGGATTATTTAGTGATTTTTAGAAGTTGTGGGAACTAAAAAAGATTTTCTCAAAATTTTTAAAGCTTTGAATAGGTAGTTCCAAGATTGGCCGAATGTTTACAAGTGTGATTTGGTGGAGTTTTGATGTTTTTTAGTGCTATTTGTTAATATTAAAAACTATAATGACTAAATTACAAAAATTATTTTTATGTCATCCAAGCTTGGCCGAACACTTCATTGACCTTTATGAACATTTTTCATGCACTTTAAGCTTGTTTAAATGTATATCATGCATTTTTAAACATTTAGGGACCTTTAGTAATTTTAAAAAGCTTAGGGATTCATTTGTATATATTGAAGAAATTTGTCCCAGGGCTAAAGGTACTTGGCTAAATGCTTTCTATGATTTTTGGGTATGTTTTCTATGTTGATAGTGATGAGTTTGATGTTATTTTGTAATTTTAAATCATGTAGGGACTAACTTGAAAATTTTAAAAAGTTAGGAGTCCATTAGGAAAGGTCTTACATCTTAGGGTTAAAAAAGTTATTTTGCCTCGAAAATTACCTCTTTAGGGTATATCAGGTATTTGTAGAATTATTTTAGCACTTTTAGCTATTTTAGGTTTAAAATGCAATTTTGAGAGATTTAGCAACCTATTAGCAACTTTTGCATTTTAGGTCACACTTGATATTTATGTTACCCATTTAGGGTATATTAGTCATTCTATATCATTATCGAGTAGGGGCATTTTAATAATTTAACCTAATCTTTTATGTTTGTCGAGATGCTTTCATGATGAATATGCATAACAATGTTAGGTTCATCTTTCTATGATGTTTTTAAATCTTTTAGGGTTACTAGGATGTTTTCACAATGATGCACACCTTAGGGGTATTTTAGTAATTTTATCTAGAACTGAGTCTTTTAGAGTTACCAAGATACTTTTATGTTGAAGGTATACTTTAGGGGACATTCTGGTGTTTTCAACCAACTTTGAGTCTTTAGAGTCTAGTATAGTACTTTTTGTCGAAATCGGGTCTTATAATAAATTTTATTATTTTTTATAAGATCAGAATTTTTGAAAATTAAGGTAATATCTCTCAATTAAAGTAGTTTGTGGAATCTCTTCCAAAATATAAGAGGGGTTCTATGGATTATTTTAATAATGAGATATCATTTTCAAAATGAAAATTAAGATTTTTTTAAGTTTGTAAAAATAAAACATTCTGTATTCCTCCAGCTCTCTAGTAAGGTGCAAGAGATATAATGATAAAACCTTTCTTGTTCCTCCAGTCCTCTAGTAAGTGTCCATAAGATATTCTTATTCTTAAAAAATATTGAAAACCTGATTTTCGCATACAGAATAATAAATTTGTTCTATAAAATTTTATTTTGATATATTGGAATTATAATTAATATCAAATATTGAAATTGAATAAAAATTAAATTTTAAATTAACACTTAATTAATAAAGTATCGATTACCGGGCATCATAAGAGGGATCTATCATTATTCATGATTGCAATCGACTATCAGACCCTTTCATGTAATCTCTAGTATTATTACAGATCTCGAAGTTTGTTTTTAATGGTTTTGTAGCCCTTAAAATATGAACTCCGGTGACTAATCTCACCTAGCCAAAATAGATTGGTGGCAACTCCAAAATAAATGGTTGTTTTGTAGTGACTATTTAGGGTTAGGTCGAGTAAAATGAATCTCAACAACTTAACCGCTGAAAATAAGAAAAAATAATAATGATAGGGCCCCTAAATAAAGAAAAATAATGATATATATATGTAGGAACGAGAGGTACACCTATCTTTTTAAGTCTAACTAGCCGGGGTCTGCATCCTGACCATTTTATGATAGACTTTATGCCATTTGATAGACATGGTTCAACCTATTCGGCCATGACACTAAAGTTGGAGTCATAATCAAATCACATGTCTTAAAATAAAAGAATTTCATATGTAATAGAAGTTTCAAATGAGACTAAACTTTCATATAAAAAAGATAAAGGAATCAGTCGAAAAGAAGAAATTTTGTGAGATTATTTTTGATAAAACACTAAGTTGTTAGAAGAAATTTCTCTCTCACTCAAGAAATTGAACCATTAGCCAATAGTAAGGAAAAAAAACACCATGGCTGAAATCCTCCACCCTTGAAAAATTTTTATGTGCATCTGAGCGAAAGCCATCACTCTTTACCTTTTGGTTAAGGCCGCAAACCTTCAAGCTAACACTAGAGAACCATCGAACCTTAAGAAGGTTCCAATTACAATTTGTGTGAATCATTTTTGTAGAAAAGACATGTTTTAGCTGCTCATGATCTTAGATTACTTATTAAGGGACTGGGCATAATTCTCTTTGTGTCTATAGGAGCTTGATAAACTTAAGATTAAGATATCTTTGAATCATGTTATGTTTCATTAGATGGCTGATTGAATCTTGTAAATTTTTGAAGTTAATAACTCTGTGAAAATTTCCTTCTAAAGATCTATAAGGAAGTATGACTATTTCTATGTTTAATCTTCTGCTACTATGTTCATTACGTTTATCTATTTTATTTCTTTCTATGTATGAGGCTGGACATAATCTTAATCTTGCATTTATTTTATGAATAATTTGTTATTATAAATATATACCATTATTTTAATTTACTTATCAAACATGTTTACATTTACATATTAATCATTATTAAATATGTCATTTTAGGGCAAAACGCATGTGGTCTTTTGAAGAAATACCTATTGCTAGAGAGATATAGGAGGCCATATATGAAGAATAAATGAAGGATGTACTGTGAACAAAAGAAGACATTGGCTACAATGGATTTGATTTCCAGTTTTATCAAACCCCATGAAAAACCCCAAACCCTTTCCTTTTTACTTGCTTAGATTTCTACCCAAAGCTTCTTTTCTCTAACCCCCATCTCCCTCATGACCTTAACCTAAACCTAAAATACACACTCGGACCCACCCACGATGATGATGATGATGACCTCCCTTGCTCCAATAGAAGAATAGTCGTAATCAAGAATTTACAACATGCAAGGCAAATTTTTTCTTCCATTTGTTGAAAACGTATTTCTTTCAAGGATATTTTTTTCTTCTTTTTTGAACTTTGCTAAATTGATGATTGTAGGAAGACCACCTATTATTTGTTAAACTTAGTGCTAATGATCTTGATTTTTTACTTGAAGCTGCAAGGAGAGTTAAACTTTATTGTGATTATGTCAATATTAATTTTGGGTAAATTATATTTGTTTTGAGTTCATATATGAATTCAATGTTATGAAATTCTTAATCATTGCTTGAAGATAAGATTTGTAATTTTGAATGATGGGTTGTTTCAATCTTGAGTTTAATTGAATAGGGTTTTGGTTATTTATTGAAAATGATAGAGTTTCTAGGGTCTCATCAAGAAAGAAAAGAAGAAGATGGTGATGAAGAAAAATAGGTAGTTTGGATATAAAATTATCAATTAGAGTTAAATCTAACGACGTTGCCTATTTCTGTCGTAACTACCAAAACATAAAGGGTTAATCGTAGAAAAAAAGTAGAAGAGGTTAAGTGTCAAATAAGTCAAAGCACACAGGTGAAAGTAGACTTTTTACTAATTTTTAATATCAAATATTTGTTCATCAAAAAGTTACAAATTAATACAAATCCTACTCATGACTTATAATTTATATAATTAATTAAGTATTAATGCTTTTCATGAATATGCAATTATTAAAAGTTGATAAATTGATTGAATGATGATTGAAACCACGAACTTGTTATAATTATCACTTTACTTTTATTAATAAATTAAGCCTGAGCAAAAAGAATCAAATTCATTTTAATTATTTGTTCAATTTAAAAAATTATTTTGATACATTTTTTCATATTTGTTGGTATTATTATTGAAAGTTGTTGAATTTCAGTGAAAATATACCAAAAAAATTCAGGCATAAATAAAGACGGTAATTTGCTTGAACATATATATTACACAACATGGAACATAATTTAATAACTAATTATCTAACTTTATTCATTATTATTTATTAAAATATTATTTTTATTATTAAAAATTTTAATATAAAAATTATGATATTTGTGTTAATTAATCACGTGCAATGGGTAGTATAGACAAGTAAAAGGAAGGTAAAACATATATAGAACTTATATCAGCCTTCGCTAGCTAAAGTCCATTTGACCAACTATTTCTTAGTCACTAAAACGACAATATTAACAAACTTTGTCTTCTCGCGTGACAAATGCTCACCCACATGGTCCGCATATCTGGAGAACAGATCGTCCATTATCGTCTCTCCAAAATGACTAGCAAGCATGGACTCTGAAATAGCTCTTATGCAATTTGCAACTTTTTGCCTACTTCTAAACTTGTTGAATACAAAATTTTCATTATAAACATCGTCTTCAACATCCCAATTGACTTCAAACATTTGTAGCTGGTCAAGAACGAAAGACCCTTCCTTTTCGACGATTTCCCTCACTTCTTCTTTACACGGGTTATAGTAAGGCATATTGAATGAATCCACATCAGATTCCTGCACCAGTCTCTGCCAAATCAAATAGATTGTTCTCTAGGAAATGAGTGCCATGAATTATTATGATACATCTAGGGATTTAAATATGATGTTACAATAATTATTTTAAGATTTTAATTCTCTTATTGTAATTGATTATAATAATATTCATTATATTTATAATTATTTATAATTATACCGTGATCGTAATTTAAATCTCGTTACATACCTATGTATTTAAGTGAATAAAAAATAACGAACCTCGGCCACCAAGTCAAGGAGTGACTTTGTTAAAAGCTCCCATAAATCACAACAATCTTTGCTTGTGGGATCAGAAATACTCCTACCAACCAAAGTAAGAAGCATTCGTCCTCCACCTACTATTTCCTCGGAACGTAAGCGTAAAAAATTCGAGAAATCCTTTTGAAATTGCTCACAATAAGCTTTGAATAAGTTAGGAGGGCTTGACTTTGCCATGTATATGTTCCTCTTGTTGTTCTCAACTCCTCCTGGGACCTAAAAATCACTGACAATCAGAGAATTAATGATTTGGTAATTGGAAATTAAAATAAAGCCGGAGGTAGTGAAACGACTATGTATTGTAAATATAAGACTATTAAATAGCATCTCTAAGCTTATATAGTAAACTTGAAGTATAACATCTCATTGAAAATTATAATGTTGATATTAAATATTTTTTTTGATTTGCCGAAGTTAGTTATTACTAAACTATGAACATACTTATGCTTAGCTGAAAAATTTTTAAATGATATGTTAATTTTTTAGATGACTAATTAAGCATCTAAGTATCAGAGTATTAAATAGCAGTTACAACTTGAGTTACGAAAGATATTTATCACAACGGATGATAATAGCATCATTAAAATTTGCTATTCAAAAAAAGAGCAGCTAACCTTCGAGAGCCAATGGAGACTATATGAAGAATGTAAGAAGTGCATGCTCCTGCTTGGAAAAAGTCTTTCATAAAAGGAGCCTGGTACCCCCGCGATGAAACAAAGTCCCGTGATGTCTCCGTTCTCTTCCTTGAGCTTTCCTTTAAAAGCAGGAACAGATCTAAAGACAGTGTTGAAGTCGTTCCGCGGAAGATCATTTAGAAACACTTGAAACTCAGGTGATTCCCAGTGCGCTTGTTGGCAAATCCTAGTGATGGTATCGATAACTTCATATGTTGGGAAGAACGTGTTGGGACCTGAAGCACAACCCAAATCTGCCATCTTAATACAAGTAACTGGAACGATGTTGCTCAACATCTCTTTGATACTATCCTCTAGGATTGGCCTTGTCTTTGATAGTATCGTTTTCTAAAAAACAATCAAACAAGAACTGTTAAACAAATATATTTAATCGATAGATAATAATTTTTGCAGATAATGAAGAGAGGAAGATACTTGTAATATGGAATTATTGGCATAGCTAACTTGTTTATCTTCCGCATTCATGCAAAGTACATTTAGATCTGCCATAGCCATTGCTTCTGCAGCTTCCTAGTCTGATGGATATCCCCGGAGTCTGCTATTATCTATACCCTTATAAAGAGAGGGCAGATCAAGGATAAATGGGATGCCTGCGAAGGCAATATGACAGATACTGACGAGTTATTTTCATCAATCAATTCAATTTCTTCAGACCCGTGGTTTCTTGTCATAAGTGGCAATTTTGATATTTCATCTTTTTCCCAGATCTTCAGTTCTTGAAAATGGTGTAAACACAGGAAACACATGGATCTATTGACTTGTTTGTTGGGCCCAGATCCTCTACTACTTTTCTCATGGTATATGATGGTGATAGGTTTGATTTGCGGCCTTGGAATGAAATAATAGAATTTTTTTAGTCCACGTAAAAAATTATTAAAATTATATTAAAACATTTAGAGGCAGTAGATTATTATATTTTTTGGTTCTCTCAATAGATTACTCGATATGTTTGATTGTCAATGGTGTATATTATGATAATGTTCTTGGGAATAACCATGGAGGTATGAAAATTTTCATAAAAGTATCCTTGAATTAAATTTTGAATATTTTTAACGACTTGCTGTAATTTGAGATCAAAATTTTGGACAATTTTGCTGTTCATTAGAATATTTTTTAAAAAATTTTATATTCTTCTTCAGTTTAACGACAGTTTTACCGTTACCTTGGGCACAAATTTACTTATAAAAAAAATTGAAAATAAAAAATTTATAAAATGTTAATTAGCTTGTCAAGATGTCTTATATATAATAAATAAAAAGATTCCCTTGTCTTTTATTCGACAGTTCACATACAAGTTGACGCTTTCCTAATCTGATAAATGATAATGACACGAAAGGCCATGAAAAGAACTAGTAGTTATTCATAATTTCCCATCTAATTGTTTCTATAGGGTGCCAATTTCTTATTTCGGAATAACAGATCTCGTCACCTGCTTCAGTAAGAATGTTTTCGGAGCATATTGCATGCAACTATCGAATTATGATTAAGTCCAATTACAATTAGAATTGGTATATGGAATATTCACCAAAATCTATTACAATTGATTAATTAGCAATCCGCTGAAATATTGCTTCGATATGGTTTGTCAATCGTTATGTATCAAAGTCACAAATATATATATATATATATATATGTATCTGGGTAAAAATGAAAGAAAAAGGAGAAAAAGAAAGGAAGAGAGAGAGAGAGAGAAAGAAAGAAAGATTTGATTTGTATTGTATTTATATTTTTTTTGCATCATACTTAAATTTTTTAAAAGTATTAATATTTATACAAATTTTAATATATTAATAATTAGTTTTTCCTATGCCGTGTTCATGTCATAAATTATGTTGTGCTTGAAATTACTAGACTTAATTGACATATTAATTTAACTTTCAATTTTGTATCTTTATGTTGTATTATAATTGAAAGTTATTGTTTATCTAGATTAAAGTTGGTAATTTTAGATATTTATACCTTAGTTTAAAAACTATCCATATATAGGATATTTTAAATAAGAAGGGGATCCACTTTACAATTGTGCAAAACTAAATTAGTTTTACACACTTTTATAAATTTATATACAGTACATATTAGTACAAACCAATCATTGAATTGAGCAATATAATTGTACTTATCATGAATGTAAAGTTTTAAATCAATCTGACATCCGAACCATTATCGATCGAAAATTTAGATATTTTCAATATATACTTAACGATTAAAAGTTTTTTACATTAAACAAATACTTAGATATTTTTTATTTACTTAAAACTCAATGTGCATGATCTACATGAATAGACGATAAAATATTATAGCTAGATTAAATAAATATGAACTATATATAAAGTTATGAATGTGTGTAAAACTATTTTAATTTTACACAAGTGTAAGTGTTAAATAGTTTGACATATTGGTTCTATTTAAACTTAGGTAAACTACAAAAAACCCTTGTGATTTAGGACTAGTAACACTTAACTCCTTGTGTTTTAAAAGTGACACTTACCTCCCTTATACTTTCATTCCATCGACAATCCTTATAACATTGTTAAAAAATTAGATTAAATGTCTATTTTATCATGATAATCATCTCTATTTTCTCTACCTATCCATGATATGTTAAAACCCTCTCATCATCTCCTCACCCTCCTAATTTCTCGTATCTTTCAAACTGTATTTTCTATCTCTTATAACTTTTCCTTTTTTTTATCTCATTTCATTCTTTCTTCATTCCAATAATTGAAATTAATTTTTTTTCAAAAATATTGTGGGTTGATAAATATAAACCCAAAACTCTAGAGCAAGCCATGATTCATCAAGACATTTCCAAAATATGAAAAAAGAGGTACTCTTTTTTTATAACTTTTTCTCTCAAAATATTTAATCCGATTACTGCTATTTTTTGGAATATTGTTTATTTTTGAGGATTTAATAGAAAAGTATATTATGGAAAGAAACAGAGAAGCAAGAAGGTCGAACTTGGCTTCATCAAATGGATTGTCTAGACCTCATTAAAGAAGTAGTAAACTCTGACATTCGCCCGGTTTCAAACTTTTTCATTTTTTTCTCTGTATAAAGATTTTGTCAATTTATTTTAATTTTATTTTTGTTAATCATTTTCCTAATTTTTTCTTGGGTTTACAAAAGATGGAGAGATAGAGGGAAAGAAACAGTGAGGTAAGAGAGAGAGAGAGAGAGCAAGAGATAAGCATCAAAATTGATATTTTTAATTATCTATATTTAGATATAAACAATAAAGATAATTTTTTCAGTTTTTGCGTTCCAACTTCAGTGAAAAGGTCACATATGAATTAGATGGCTGGAAATAGTGGTTTTGTGAAGGAACAAAACCATCTATGAGCTTCGATTTCACCGGCTTGTCGAAGCATTGAGTCTAACCAAGTTTCACTGTCTTCTTCTAATGGTCCAGTTAGGAAGAAGATGGTCAGCTTCTGTATTTTTTTGGCTTTTTAATGTCTGACAAAATTGAAAGGATTTAGGTGTTTCTGAAAAAATTTCTACTGTGTTAATTTGGGCCAAGTTGACATTTTACCTAATTTTTTAACAACATTATAACGGTTTTAAACGAAATAGGAAGAAATCAAAGTATGGAAAAGGTAAGTGTTACTTTTTAAAACACAGGAGGTTAAGTATTATCAGCCCTAAATCAGAGAAAATTTTATAGTTGACCTTTTAAATTCTAAATTGCTTAATTTAATAATTAAATCTGTTATACATTAATATAAATATTATATTCAAAACTTACCTTGTATAACAAAACTATATTTCTATTTTTATAATATGTACCCTTCAATTGAAAAACCAATGAAGGGCAATAAGCTTGGCACATTTATGTGACAATTTTTTCCTTTTTTTTAATGAAAATAAGAAGAAAAGGAAAGAAAAAGAAAGATGGAAGGAAAAAATTTTATGTATTCGTGCTATATTTATGTTATTTTTTAGTATTATAATTAAATAAAATATTATAAATTTATATAAATTTTTTATACGTTCATAATTCATTTTATATAGATTTTGTCATATTCATGTCATGTTCATATTATTTTTTTGTATCATTTATTTCTTCTATCCAAAATTATTAGACTTAATTAGTATTATTCAAATAACTCTCAATTATATTGTTCAAATTAAATGATTCATTCTTTCATAACGATCTTTTCATTATTTTTAATATTTTTTAAATTTTTTATAATAAATATTTTTATTATTATGAAGTTATATAATACTATAATTATGGCCCCACTTTGCTTGGAGCTTTTTAATTTTCTTTAATTTTAATTAATTATTAGTTAAAAATTAATTAAAATAAAATTTATTAAATAATAATTATGCATCAAAATTTCGTATTTAGAATTGGGTATAGATTTTAAATTGATCTGCAAGTTGTTTTGCAGATCAATCCCTTTAAATACATCAATTAAAAATAAAATAAAAAATTATTAATAAAATAAATTTACTTTTTTAAAACTTATTTCCCCAAGCTGATCGGATATGAATTCTAAATTGACATGCAAGTGAACTGTAAAATAATCCTTTCAAATAAATTATTTAAAATTAAAATAAAACAAAAATAATTTGTATTTTATTTTTTCTAGAGTGGATTCGATATAAATTCTAAATTGATCTACGTCTAAATGTTCTAACCTTTTAAATACATCATATTTAACAATAAAATAAAATAATTAATAGAATAAAAATATTTATATAACTTTCTTTAAACAGGTCGAGTACAAATCCTAAATCAATTTACAAATCAACGTGTGGATTAACTCCTTTAAATATATCCTTTAAAAATTTAAAAATATCAATAAATAAAATAAAATTTTAAATTGTTTCTGTAATTATCTAGTATGTATCCTAACCAATTCATGGGTCAGTATATGTTGGTTGGAATTCAAATGCAAAACTTAAAAATTGTTAACGATAATGCAACAAAGTATAAATAAATAATCTGGCAGACTATAAATACGAATGAATTTTGGTTTTATCGAACTTGAAGATGAAAGTTACACTAATCAGGTCAAGGTTAGGAACCTTTAACATTGAAATGATATTTGCATGCTTCTTAGGTACTTGATAGTATTCGTAACTCACCTCCAAGGCCTTCTCAATCATATTACTGGTCCACGGCACTTACCAACAATAATTAAATGAACGAAGATGTGTTAATCTCTCCCTAATGATAAAGGCAGAACCTATATAAAGAAATGGAGGAAGAATATTTTTCTAAATGAAAAAGCACCAAATAGTTTTGAATTTTGTTTCCTATAAAAATCAAAAAGCAATTATTTTAGAATTAAAATATGATAACATTTTTAAAATTCAAATTGTTCAATTAGGGATATTGTATCCAACTAAACAAACAATTAGGTTTAGTAAAGCTCAAAACATTGATGGGCTAGGCTTTAAAAAGATAAGGCCCACTTGACATTTAACCCAAATCCCAAACTAAGCCCAGGCTGACTTGGCTCTACTCGTGCTTGCATATATGGTCTAACCTCGTATAGACCTTAACCCTCAAAGAAAAGCTTAGGTGCCTCTCGAAACCCCACATTAGAACTTAGCTAATATATACCACATAAATAAGCCATATATTTTCAATGTTAGATTACTCAACACCCAACACTACCAACCAATTTTCTTCCTTTTTGAAAGGGTATTATGAGATCAATTTCTCATTTAGCATAGATATTAATTGTGCAATGTGATTATGCATCATGTTTCTATATACGAAAAACTACAAATTGGTATACATATCTCATATTTATACACACATATTGGGCTATTGATATCCAACAATCCCTACATAAATAAAAATTGTCAGAGTAAGATGACGAATCAACTCGAAATATGAGAAAGAATAACTTGAAGAGTTATTGCATAAAGATATGTAGCTTTCAGCCTTAAACCTTCCATAGTGACAGCTATCAGATTTACTTGGCTAACTAGTGAACTTGAGGTATTGAACTATTTAACCTTTCTTGTAAACCAAAAGAAATGCCACACAATCCCTCTTCGAACACCCATGGTTCTCACAGTTATGCTTATTTTGGCCCTGAACATTTCCTTGGTTTGTAAGAGTGCTTTAAAGAATTTAGCCTTATCAATTCTCATAAAAATTAATGCATGTGCAAACATGGATCAAGATAAGATATCTTTATTTAGTGTCTTGAGCTTATTAAAGTA